>JARQOC010001956.1:0-31998 GCA_033576535.1 Allobates femoralis | reverse complement strand
GCAGCATGTTGCTGCATTCGGGGAAGGGGTTTCCCCCCATGTCTCTAGCCCCTGTAAGCTTTAAAAAGATTTAGAACTTACAGAAAGAGGTCGCGGGGGGGATCTTATTAAAGAGTCCTGGCTTTGGCACGTCCTCCCCTGCTTTTTGTGTGTTCGCTCCCTAGTTCCCCACCCCCTCCTTTTGCCCCTGAGTCACAAGGAGCGGGAAAAAAGAGGGAGGGCAGCCCCAGAAGAAGAAGAGGTGGCAGGAACATAGAGGGGGCGGAAAACAAAGGGAGGCAGGGGGGCGTGCACCCCGCCGGACTCTTAAAAACCCACCGGGCCCCCCCTTTTTAAAAAAAGGTTTTTTAAAAATTTTTTTTCTTTTTAAAGGGGTTACGGGGTGCAAAGAGACAGGGGAAAACCCCTTTTCCTGAATGAAAGCAAAACATTTTTAAAATGATTACCGGCTTTCTCCTGACAAATTTTGGTTTGGCGCAGGGGAGAACCCTGCAGACCCCCCCTTTTGGGTTTTTTTTTTAAAAAGTTGTGAAATGGTACCTTAGTTGTGGAAACCCCTGAGTGGTATGCGGTTTGCCCGGTGGTCTGGCCCCACCCTGAGCGGATGTTCTAGCAGGGGGGTTTTGGAACTGCATCATGAAATGCGGAATGATTTTTTGGAAAAACCAAAGAGGTAGTAGCCTATCAGACAGAGCGTGTTGGCTTGAAAAAATTTAGTACCCCGGGAAAACATTTTATGGGGGTGTTTGGCTACCTTTAAAAGCCTGTCAAAAGGTCAAAAAGTCCCTTTAAATTTTTTTTTTTAAAAAATTTTTGTTACCCTGCTCTAACCGAGTTTTTTTTTTTTTTTCCTTTTTTTTTTTTTTTTTTTTTAAAACCCCAATACATTCCCCAAAAAAAATTTTATGGTGCTTTTTATTAGCTGGAAAACTTTTTTTTGGCCCCCGGGTTTTGGAAAGGCGGGGCTTGGGGGAAATTTTTGGCCCCAAAGGGCCCCTAAAGACTTCCCCCTTCCCCCAAAAAAAATTTTCCAAAATTTTAAAAAAGGGGCCCAAACTTTTCCCCTTGGGCACAATTTACCCCGTAAAAAAGCCCAAATATCTCTGGAATTTTTATGGCACATTCAACCCATAAACAAAAAAAGGAATACTCCGAGAAAATTTGGGGGCCCCCACTTTTGACTGATGCCCCCCCCCTTTTTAAGGGGCCCAATTCAGTGAAAAATATAATGAAATTGATCCCTGACAGTTTTTTACATATTTTACAAAAAATTTTAAGTAAAAAACATGTTCAAAAAAACCCTGTAAAAAACCAAATTTGGCCCAATTTTGCTTGACTGTGAGTGGCGTGTTGGGTTATGGGGAAAAGTCCCCGGCGGACCCCCTTTCCGGGAAAAGATTTTTTTGACCCAATGGAGTGAGCAGCTGCATCAAGGTTTTTTTAAAAATTTTGGGGTCAATGGGCCCCAAAAAAACCCCGTTTTTTTTTTGTAATGAAAAAGCTTCTGTATTCAAAAATCAGTGGTTTTTTTTTGGGTTTCCCAGCGTCCCTTTTTTTCCCGGGGGGGGCCCCCGGTGTCTTTGTGAGACATTTGTGGGACGCGGGTGTGCCCAACTTTTTTTTTTTTTAAAATTTTTGACGGGTGATCTGGCAAAAATTTTTTTCCCCTTTCAAAAAGACAAAAAAACGGGGTACAAGTTTATTTATATTCTTTTTGGGGAAAAAAAAATTTACCAGAACACCAAATTTGGTTTTTTTGAGCAAAAGTGTGGCGGAAACTACAGCGGTGGCCCCCAAGAAAAAGGGGGTTTTTTAAATTTTTTTTATTTTTTTATTTTAATTTTTTGGGGGAAAAAAGGGAAAAGACAACTTTTTTAAAAAAACCCAAATTTCTAAAAACCCTTTGGAATTGGGGAAAAAGTTAAAACCCCCCTTTTGTCGGGTTACGGGGGGGGCCCCTCGATCGGAGAACCCCCTATTTTTTTTTTTGATAATAATAACTTAAAAATTTTTGTTTTTTCCTTTTCATTTCGTCTGGGGAAAAACTGTATTTTTTTTTAAAAAAAGTTTGAAAAAAAGGGGAAACCCCAATTTTTATTGAAAAATGCAGTTAAAAAATGTTTTGTTTTTAAAAAATTTTTTTTTGAAAATCCCCCCAAAAAAAAGGAGGAAAAAACCCCTTTAAGGCTTTTTTTTATGTGAAAATGTGTTTTTAAAATGGGGTTTTAAATAAACATTTAAAGCCCCCGTCAACATCCCCGACGTGTTGCGTCACGGGTTTGGGGAGGAAAAGTGACCTCGCCGCGATCTCAAATGTTTAAACCATAGCAGCAAAAGGGGCCCCACGGGTGGTTTTTCCAACGTGGGGAAAAGGGCCTTTGGGGACCCTTTTTTTGTTTTTGGGTTCCCACTGGCCAATTTGACCCCATTTTTTTTCCCTTCACAACAAAATTTTGTTGGCGCCGAATCAGCCATTTTGGTCTAAAGTCATCAAAACTAGTGCTGTTGAAGGGCCCCCAAAGTCGTTGAGGTCGTTAAACGGGTGCCGTCCCGTTGTGCTTTTCTTTCAGTAGTTTTTTCCTTGGAGAAATTTGAACCGGATGGATAGAACCCGCGTGCCCCCAAAAAGGAAAATTTAAAAACACCCCATCTGTTTATTGCCCCCCGGGTTTCGTGGCAAACAGGCCCCTTTTCGGGCCCCCCTGATGAAGTGGCCTGTTTGCCCAAAACGCGTAGGCTAAAATAAAACAGGGGGGGGGGGTGTGTGTTTACCTTTTGTTTTTCTTTTGGGGGTCAGCGGGCTTCTATCCCCTCCGGTTTTAAATTTTTCCCAAAGGGGGATCCTTTTTTTTTGCGGGGCCCCCCTGGAAAATAGTGCTTGTCCAAGGGAGTTGGCCCCATTCAAACAGCCCGGTTTGGGCTGTATTGTGGGATTTCGTTGCCCCTAAAACCCAAAAGGTATTATTATGTGCGTTCTTTTCTTCTTTTTTTTTAGTAGACCCTTCCCTTGACTTCCCCCGTTCCCCTGCAGCGCGCCCAGGAGCCTTACCCAAGTCTTTTATCGTTTTTGGGGAAATTTTGGGAACGCCCCCAAAAGGTGCGGGGCCCTAAAAATAAATACACCCCTTTTTGTCCCCCAACCTGGATAGCGGGGGTGATCAATGGTCTGCCCCTTGGCAGAAAAGGGGAAAAATCCCCCATTTTGCCAAAGAGACCCCAAAATCTTTCACCCCCCCTCAGCGTCTTTGGTTCTTTTTTTGAAACGCAACTTTTTTTTATTTCTGTTCCCGTTGTGGAGGGGGGAAGGTTTTTTCCCCAAATTTTTTTATGTTTTTTCCCTTTCCCGTCGGATCAACGAAAGGGTTTTGGGGTTAAATTTAATTTTTTTTAAGTCTCCTTTTAAAAAACTATGAAATAAATTTCCCTTGGGGCATTTTGGGTTTTAAAAAAATTGGGTTTTAAAGTCCTTTTTCCCCCTCCCCCCGCAAAAGGCCCTTGTCCAGGTGCGCTGGCAATGGCTTTTTGGGGGCCCAGATGGTGTGGCAAAAACCAAGTCCCAAAAGAAATGCAGTAAGGAAAAAAAGGGAGGTCGAAAAGGGGAATGAAAAAGGTGGTATTTGTGCAATGTCCCCAGAAAAAAAAAAACCTGGCTTGGATAACAATTAGTGAGGGGAAAAAATTTAAAAAAACCCCCGGGTGCTCAAAGGGTTTTGGCGAGCGTAAAAAGATGCTGGGTGTTTGGGAACCGAGAAAGAGCCAATGCAAAGTCTATGATTGGGCCCCCCCCCCAAGGAAATCGGTATAAAAAGGGGTTTTTTGGGACGGGAGGTGGGTGGGCTTTTTCAAATTGTCCACTCCCAAATTTTTGTGTTCCCCCCCCAAGGGGGGACTTTTAAAAAACAATTTCTCTTGAAAAAGGTGCCCCTCACTGTGTGCATTTTAAAGGGGAGCTGTGTTTTGTGTAAATCGAAATGAATTGTGATGGGGTTCCCGAGCATCTCGGCATTTATCGGTGCTGCCGGAAACCGAGTATGTGTCCCGTGAAAGTAGTAGGGCCCGAAAATGCTCGCCCCCAAAATAACCCCCCAAAAAGACACGATGTGGTAACCAAAAAACCCCCGATGTAAAAGCACTCAGAGGCGTTCCAAAAAAATTTGGCCCCCGGGCCCCCGGGAAAAAGGTATGTAAAAATATTTTGGGGTTGCAAAAAGCCCCACGAGTGGGTCAAATTCTGCATCAGGAGGGTAAAATTTATTTTTTTCCCATTCGAGCCCCCAATTGAAAAATAGTTTCTTTTAAAAAACCCCCTTTTTGGGGGGTTTTGGCCCTTTTTAAAATGAGAAATGTTTGTGACAGCAATTGAAATCATGAAAAAAAACCCTTTTTCCCCCTTTTTGGGCCAATTTTTAAAATCTTTTATTGGTTATACTTTTTTTTTTTCCATAATACCCCCAAAACCCCAAGAGGGTATATTTTGTTAGTCATTGGCCCTTTGCTGGATTTGTTTAATTTTTTTTTGTGTATGAAAAGCGGAAGAAGAGGGGGAAAGGAAAAAGTAGAAAACAAAATTTGGGGTTTTTTAAAAACCAAGCGAGGGGGGGAAATCCCTTTGCCCCCGTGTTCCCCAGGTAATTTAATAGGATCTTTTTTTCCCCTTTTTTTTGAAGAATTGAGAAGTTTTAAAAACATGGAGAGCAACAGTGGGAAAAACCCATTTGGTTTTTGGAGTAAGTTTTTAAGCTAACTCGGTCCCTTTGTCAAAAAAAGGGAATCAATTGTGCAAAAAGCTGCTTTTTTTCACAATGCTCCCTCAAGGGCACTCAATGAGAACCTCGGGGTCCTTAGAGCCCGGCCCCCATTTTTTTTGAGTACCCCCTAGGAGGGAGAAGACACCCCCAATTGCATCTAGGAAACTGGTAGGAAAAAAGGGGCAAGTGTATTTTTTAGAAACCCTTTAAATTGAAGAGTAGATTGGGGTCCCAATTTGTTGTGGGCTAAAAAGGTGGTATTTAGAGTTGTTTTTAAAAAGCTTGAAAATTTTGGGATAAGGGGGTCAATTATTGAGACTTGCTTTGTACCCTTTTAAAAAAAGGTTGGTAGGTTGGATTAAAAAATTTTTGGTATTTTCTTCTTTTGAATGCGGGCCCCTCCTGTCCTTAAAAAATGTATGGGGGGTCTTTTATGGCCCCTTCTAATAGAAAAAGTGTTTCCTTTGTGGGTGAAAAAGTAAAGAAAAAACTGGGTTTTCAGGGAAGGTATAAAAGAAAAAACGGAAAAAAATTTTAAAAAAAAACCCAACTGAAAAATTATTTCTTTTTCCCTTTACTAAATTGCTAAATTTGTTGCAATTGTGACCAACCCTTTTTTTTAAGTCATAAATTTTTGCAAAAATTTTTTGATGAATCCCCCCTTTTTTTTTTCCCCTGGTTTATAAAAAAAACCCCCCCCCTAGAAACCCTTTTTCCCCCCTTCAAACCATTGTAGGAAAAAGGGGTATTCGGTATAGGAAATTGTAAAAAAGAATTGTTTAAAGGGGGAAAATATGGGATGAAACGTCCCCGCAGTGTAGCAACCCTTTTTCCCGGTGTTTGGTCACATTTGGCCCCTGTGTTAGGGTCCCCTACTAGGATGCAAATTTCCCCGCCCAAGAACAGGACAGTTTTTTTTTTTTTTCTTAGGTGTGGTCTCCTTTTGTGGGTAGTGGAGGGTCTTCATTATCATTGGCGTCAGTAAATAGTTTTCTTCCCCAGCAAACATTTATTGGAAACCCTTTGGGTAAAGGCTAGTGCCCCTTTGGTTGCTATTAGTACTGTTTAAGGGGGAAATTTTGGAGAATAAAGCTTCCCCTTGCAGAATAAATTTTTGCCCCCTACGTTTTTTTTTTCCCCAGTTGGGTTTTTGTGTTCTGTAGATTTTTTTTATAAGTCCCTTTTTGGGGTAAAGGCAAAAAGAAAAAGATAAGTGTTTTTCTGCTGAAGGGATTGAAAAAAGTTTTTTTGTCGCAGTTTTAAACTGCGAAAAAAAGGGAAAAAAAAAAATTTTGTTTCAAACCCGTTTCTGGGGTTTTGGGGACAAGCGCCCCCTTTTTTTTTGTAGCTAAAGGGCTTTTTTTTTTATGTTTTGGACCAAATCTGAGTTTGCCTTCTGTTCAAAAACCCCTGCTTTTCTTTCCTTTTTAGAAGATGTAAAAAGGCAAAAAGACCCCCAGGTGGGGTTTGGCCCGGGGAAAAAGGAGCAAAAAAAAATTTTTAATTTGGGGGAATGGCTTGCGGGGAAAAATTTTTAATGGATTTAGCTTTTTTAAAAATCTTTTTCCCCCTCCTGTTGGGTTTGATTTGGTTTTTAAACTTCCCAGCTTTGGAACAAAACTTAGGTCATTGTATGCTGTTTTCAGCTTTTCCCACAGGGGTTTTTAAGCCCGGGCTTTGGAAAACCCCTTTTGAAAAGGGTTTTGCGCTGTCTTACCAAATCCCCCACTTTTCTGTTTCCATTTTTTGGGGTTTCAGAATCCAGCCCCCTTTTATCAAAAATGTCCCCCTTTTTCCCCAAAGGTCCCCCTTTAAAAAAACCCCTTTTTCAATTTTGTTTACGGTGATGGACAGGGAAGTTTTAACTCTTTGTGAAAGGTGGGGCCCCCTTTTGTGATGGGTTATTTTTTTTGACTGGCCCAAAAAGGAAAGAGGCAGGAACAAAATTCCCATTTAAAAGTAGGAATTTTTTAAAAAGGGTTATGAACCGGCAGGAAAAAGAAAAAAATTCCTTTGCTTTATAAAAACCCATAAACATATAAAAGGGCTGTTTAACTCACAGGTTGCCCCCAAAGGGTTTTAAAAGGTGGGCTCTGCCACTTGGACCTACTACAAACCCCCCAAACCCAAAGAACCATGTGTTAAAAAAAAAAAGGACATATTAAAGAAAATGAACAACTTGGGGGGGGGGATGTGGTTTTGCCCGGCCCAGCCCCTTCCCCAAATGTAAAAACCCCGGCCCCCTGAAGCCTTTTAAAATTTGTGGCTTTACGGGGAACCCCTTTTTTTCCCTAGAAAGCAACCCCCTTTCTGTGATCTTCCCGGGTCTTTTTAAAAAGGGTAGCTGGAAAGCCCCCTTTTTGCTTGAATTTGATGCAAAGTCAAAAGGGTATTGTATAAAATAACATTATGGCTTTTGAAAAGGCATATTTAGCCCTTTTTTTTGTTTTTATAAAATTCCCCTTAAACCCCTTTGATTTTGGGAAAAAAAATCACAAAGAAACCCCTTTATTCTTACTATATGGAGTGCCCTTTTGTGGATGGACCTTAAAGCTTTGTGGCATATGGAAAAGCCCAAACAAAGGGCCTCCCCCCCGGATCAATATGGGTAATGAAAATGTGTTTTCCCAAAAAAGGGGTTTTTAACAAAACCAACATTTTTAAAATTTACCAAAAAAACCAAAGACCCCCTTTAAAAAAGGAGGCAAAAAAGAAGTCAAACTTTATTCTAGAAAATAAAAAATTTAATAAGAACAACGTTAAATAAAGGGAAAAGCTGTTGTCAGAAAATTTTTTTTTTGGGTTTTTAAATTAATTTATTTTTTTTTTAAAATTTTTTAAGTTTTTAAATTTTTTTTAATCAAAAACTTTTTTTAAAAAAGGTGGTATTGAAAATTTAAAAATTGGGCCATGGGGATATTTTGTTTTTTGTTCCTGCCCTTTTTAAGAGTGTTCAGCAGGCTTTTCATTAGAGGAAGGGTTACGGGAAAACTGGAAAACCCCTGTACACAATGTAATCGGAAAACAGTTCAAAAAAGGCTCTTAAAAAGACTTTTGCAAAAGGGGTCTTTAAAAAGTTTTCAAAAAAAAAGTAGTAAAAGTTGTTTTGTACAGGGGTTTTTTCTAAAAATACGGAAGTGGGTTTTAAAAAAACCCCAGAAAGGTCAGTTAATTGGAAGATTTTTTTCATTTTTTTTTTTAAAATACAGATCGGGATATGGGGAAAAAAATTCCCCCCCAATAAAAAAAGATATTGGTTAAGCAGGTCTTTTGATAAAAAAATTTCCCCCCAAAAACCCCCTTTTTAAGGGGGTTTAAAATTTTAAAAATTGGGCCCCCAATTGCGGCCTTTAAAAAATCCCTTTTGACCCAAAAAAAAATTTTTTAAGTAAAGGGGAAAAAATTGGAAAAAACATTTAAAAAAGCGAAAATTTTAATGCGCCAAAAAATGAAAGAAGAAAATTTTCTATGGGGTTATTGAATAATGAGATACCAGTTCAAAGGTTTTTTTCCCAAAACCCCAATTTGGGTGAAAAAAATTTTCCAAAATGTATCCCCCATAAATTTCGATTTTTTTCAGGGGGTTTTTTGGGTTTTCATGAGTTTTTTTAAATCGGGACAGAAGACATTAAACACAAGTAAAGGTGTTGGTGTCAGGGGGGGCCAATCATTAGGTGCCCCCCCCCCCCCCTTTTTTTCTCTTTACCTTCACCCCCCCTTTTTTTGTTTGAAATCGGGGGTTTTTAAAAAACAAAAAAAACCGGGGGGGGAAAAGGAAAAAACAAGTGGGGGAAAGGGGTTTTTTACTAAAGCTTACCCCGGTCAGGGTTTGCCCAAGTGCTTTTGCGGGGGTTTTAAAAAAGTATTCGGGGGGACAAAAGTCCCCCTTTTTAAAGAAATGATGTATTTTACCAGAGGTGTGGGAGTGGGATGTGGCCCCCGGGCCCCCAAAAATGGGGGGTGCCGTGACGGGGAATTACAGGAGATGTGCTTTTGATTAAGCAGAACACTTTAATGAAAATTTCCCCGTACGTAGGGGACAATGCACAGGGGTCGGTCACCGTCTTGGGAGCTTGGGGGGGGCTAGGGTGCGAGGGCCCCCGTGGGGCATTTCCCGGGACGAGATGGGGAAAGGGGTGGAGTCACCCCATGGATTAGGCCCCCTGTAGATGGGGAAAACCTTTTAAAAGGGGTCTTGCAGGTGTAGGGGTTTTGAAACAATTGGAGTGCGCTGCAGGATGGTATTTGAGTATGGTGAAATGGTCCACAGGTCATGGGGAAAAAGGTGGGCAAGTAAGAGAAATAAAAAAGGGGGGAAATTTAATAAAAATCTAAAGCGGGGTTTGGGACAGGGCCTGAGGGAAAGAAAAAAAATATGTCAGGGGGTGTTGTCAGGCCCCCCATAAGGGGGGGGGTCATTTGGTATTTAGTCAGAAGGGAAAAATTGGGTGCAGGAGTTTTAGGGGTACTGGCCCCTTTTTAAAATTTAGGGTCAGTCGGAGTGGTCCCTTTGCACACCCGGGGGGCTCTTCCGGGGGGCGCGGTTTGGGACCCAGGAAAAAAGGGGATGGGGAAAGGGGGTTGGGAAATCCCCGGGCCCGGGGAGAAAGGGGGGCCCGGGAAAAAAGGGGGGAACGGCGACAGCGGGGAAAAAACCCCGTGGGGCCCAAGGGCCCCCTTGCTCGTGGGGGGCCGGGAACCATTGGATGGAAACACAGGCCCGGGTTGTTTTGGGGCCCGAAATTTTCCCCCCCAAAGAGGGGGGTCCCCCTTTTTGGGGGTTTTAAAAATAAATTTTCATCTGGGTTTACTGGGGTTTTTTAAATACAGACAAAATTTTTTTAAAGGGGGGCCATTTGGGGCCCCTTTAATTTTTTGGAGGGGGGGGAAGTTTTCTGGGGTTGTTTGGGGCTTTTTTTTTTTAGCAAAGGGTTTTTTGATTTATATTGTGGACTAAAAAACCCCCGGGAAAAAAATTTTTTTAAATCTTGTACCCCTTTTTAACTTTCAGTTTTTAAAGGGGTTTTTTTAAAATTTTTAATTTTTTTCCCTTTCTTTGGGGCCCCTTTCCCTCTTTTTAAAGAAAATTGGGGGCCCCGTTTCAGTAGGATGAGCCCCGGGGTTTTGCACCCAAAGTGTTTTAGCCCCCGTCACTTTGATGACCTTTAAAAACGGTTTTAAATCTAGAAGAAAAAAAAAAGCCCCCCCCAAAATTAAAAAACGGATTGAAGAAAAAATTTTATAAGTTTTTAAAAATACTTTTGCATTTTTATGTGATTTTCGGGAGTAAAGCTGAAAAGTAGGGGGTTGGAGAAATAAATACTATTTGTGCCCTTTAACACTTACGGTATATTTCCCGCTTTTTCCCCGTTATTCCCCTTTTTAGATCCCCCGGTGTTTTTTTTTTTTTTTTCCCCTTTTTGTTTTTCTCCGTTTTAATAAAATTTTTTTAAAAACACTAAGGTGAAATTTGATTCCCCCCCGACAAAAATTTGTAAAAGGTTTTTAGGGGTTTTTTAGAGTAAAAAATAGTGGATAAAAAGTTTTTTAATAAAAGGGAAAAAATGGGAAAATTTTCCCCCGTAATGTGTTTAAAAGTTCCTTTCTTAATGTAAAAAATTTTGTAGTTGTTGTCCCCCAAAAATTGTTTAAATTTGGGTCAATATCTGTCACCCCCCCGAGTCTGCTCCCGCGATTTCCCCCTTTTCTGCCCCAGGTGTGCTGTGTTCATCGGAGGTGGGGGCTGGTATGTACCCGTTGACTTGTGGAGGGTTTTTTGGCTGCCCGCTGCAGTTGAAGTCTGTTTAAACCCAAAATTTTTAAGTTTGCATTTCTTTTTTAACCCCCTTTTTTCTTCTGTGGTTGCCAGAAAAATTTTCCCTGGTTCATTGTTGTTATCCTTTAAAAATTTTTGATTTTTTGGTTTCCCCTGCCTGTTTTTCCCCTTTTTCCCCCGCCCTAATGATTTTGTACTTTTTTGCCCCCTTGCTTTAACTTTTTGGGAAATTTTTTTTCCCCGGATGAAAAAATCTTTTGGGAGAAACCCCCTGGCCCCTTTCATTTAGAGCTAAAATCCTGTTTTGGGCCCTAAAAGGGCCCGGGGATCCCCGGGTTTCCCTTGCCGGTGCGGTTTGCTTAGTTGTGGGGGGTTCCCCCTTTTTTCTGATAACGGGGACTTACATTATTTTTTTGTGCAGCTGAAATGGAAAAAAACCCGGTCTGTGATTTAATTGATATTTTTTTTAAAAATATTTCACTTGACAGTACTTATTAAGAAAGGCCCTTTCCTCTGCCCTGTTTTTTTTCCCCAAACCTGATTAAATTCTTCATATAGTGGCCAATAGGAAAAAGTGTAGGAAAAAGGGAGACTTTTTTTTTGGGGGTTTTAAAACACCCCCAAATTTAATAGATAATAGATAACTACCTTTTTGTATATATGGGGAAAATGAGTTTTTGCTTTTTTTTATACTTTGAAAAAATCGCAGGCAGGAGATTTTAAAATTCATTTTAAAAGGAAACTGTCAAATTGTGTATGCTTTTTTAACACACAGGAAATAAACTATTTTTTTTAGGAGAAAAAACCAAAAAAAAAATTTTAAAAAAATTTAAATTTTTTTTAGTATCAAATAAGAAAAATTTAAAATTTAAATTTTGATGCCCCAGAAAAAGCCCATAAAAGCGAAAGTGCTCCCAGTGCGACGCTTTAGTAGCGCTTCATTTGGGTTTTACAGCAGGGGTCTAAGAATTTTTGGCGGTTGATCGCTTTTTTTTTCAGAAAAAGTAGTTGACCCCGATCAGCCACCCCTGTGAAGGGGGAAATTTATGCAGTCGAATTTTTGAGTTTTAATAAACGGGGAAGGGGGGTAAACTAAAAATATAAAAGGGTTTTAAAAAATTTCCTTTGGGGGTTTGAGGTTAATTTTAAAATTTAAAAAAAAAAGGGCGTATCTGTCTCCAAAAGGGGGCCCCTTTCCTGATATTGAAAAATTTTCCCCCGTTTTTTTAAAAAAAAAAAAAAGATAAATAAAAACTTCCCTTTTTTAATTTTAAAAAATATATTTTTGACACCCAAACTCGGGGGGAGGGGATGTTGCGATTGTCTGCTGTTTTTTCGTGAAGCCCCCCAAAATAAAAAAAAACCCAGGTTTAAAGTTTCCCCAAAAGTGCCTTTTAAATTTTTTTTTTCTTTTTTCATGAGAGTGAATTTTTGAGATCTCTGTGGTAACCAGATTTCTTAAGCAGTGGGCCAGTTTTTTTTGCTTTTGCTGTTCCGGGGGGTTTTATTGACGTGGTAGGTAAAAAAAAAAAATATTGGTATTTATAAAGGGGGGAAAGAAAAAACCTTTTTTTTTAGAGGGGATTTTAAAAAAAGTGTAAAAATAGCTGCGCTCGGGTTTTTCACTCTGACCCCCTTTTTTTTCCCCTTTTTTTAACCAATGCGGCCCCCTTTTTTTTGGGTATTTTACAAAAATATTTAGAGGTGCCCTTCAAAAAAAAAAATTCCCAAAAATTGTTATCGGGGGGTTTTGAACCCAGACTTCCCCCCCCAAAAAGCAGTATGCCGGTTTTTTTAATTTTTAGGGGGTTTTTTTTTTTTTAAAATTTTTCCCCTGTGCCCACAGTGGGGGGAAAATTTTAGCCGCCAATGGTTTTTAAGATCAATGGGATGGCCCTGTATTGCCCCCCGGCGGGGGGAAAAATTTTTTGGGGAATATTTAGCTTTTTCATGGAGGTTCTTCTCTCTTTTTTTTTTTAAAGGAGTTTTTTCCCGGTTTAAAAAAACAGTTGAAAACTTGCTAATGGGAAAAAAGGGCCTGATTGCAGGGCCTTACCGGATCAAAAAAAAGGGGGGAAATTTTAAGTTTGGGGGGAAAGGGGGAAAAAAAACCCAATGCAATTTTCACCCGGGGGGGCCCCCTTTTTCCCCTTTTCCTATGGGGTACCGTTTGAAAAGGGGGTGGGGGTTTTTGGGTTAAGGCCCCCTACGGTGCCCATTTTAAAGGGGGGGAAAAAACCCCCTTTTTGGGTATTGTAAAAAAATATGGGAGGCATTATGTCCTCCACTCACTGTTTTTTTTCCCCCTCTGCGCAGGGGGGGTTTTTCTACCTGCAAAGCTAAAAAGGGAAAAAAAACCCCCTTCCAAAAAAAAGGGTTTGGGACAGAGTTTTCTAAGGAAAAACCCCTGTTGGGGCCCTGAGCCTCAGAAAACCCCCGTTGAACATTTTAATATCATACGGGGTTTATTGTTTTTTTTGGCCCCCCCACTGATATTCTTCCAGGCCCCACGGAGATGGGTCGACACACCCCGGGTTCAAATTTTCATACCCCCCCTTGGTGTGAAGGATATGTAGAAGGCTAGTAAAAGGGGGGGTTTTATGGTAATGTTTTTTTTTTCCCAAGCATAAAGGGGACCCGGGGCCACCCCCGATAAAAAACCCAGAGCCCCCTTTTTGGGGGGAACCCCCCGTGGAACTTATGATCATATGGGGGGTTTTGGGGAGCTATCAGTTTAAAAACCCCAGGGGGGGAAAAGAAAAACCCCTTTTTTTAAAAGTGGATGGGAAGGGGAGTCCCAAAAAAAAGGGGGATTTTTTAGGGGAAAAGGGGAAATACCCCTTTGGGGGTTTTTCCCCTGGGAAGGTCTGCAGTGCATTTTTTGGGGGAAGAAACCCAAAAAATTCTCTGGCATGAAACCCCCTGTGGCTACCAGAACCAAACCTATACATTATCTGGTAACTGACTTAGGGGTTTTTCTGTTAATTTTTTTTTCCCCCCTGTATTTGCTGTTAAAACCCTGGTATATGTTTATCCTTTTGGGTTTTTTTAGTGTTTGTTTAATGCCCAAAAAAGGGGTTAAAAAAATTTAAATTTAACCCCGTGTTTCTCTTTAATTGGCCCCCAAAAATTTCCCCCAAATCTTCTTCTCGTTTTTAAAACCCTTTCTTGAAAGGGGGGGATTTTTTGGGGCCCCGATATAATCCCTTGATCCCCCAGGTCTTAATTAAAACCAGTAGCTGGGGGCCCCGCCCCTCCGGCGGGGGGGCTTGTTTAAGGGGGGTCATGATATGGGAATTTACCCCTTTCGAATTGTGAAGAGTGGGGTTCCCCGGGGGGAAATTTACCCCCCCTTCCCCTTCCCTTTTTGTGTTTTGGGTGGAAAAGGGGGTTTTTGTGAAAAACTGTGTAAAAATTTTACATGGCGACCCCCCAAAGGGGGGGGGGAACGTATGTTTTGGTCGAATTTTAAAGGGAATTTTAAAAGAGATTCAGGGGGGGCGGCGCTGTGTGGTTCATCCCAGGTTTTGAAAAAAAAAAATCATTCTCCCCATCGGTGCGGGGTTTTAGTGGTTGGCCCCCTTGATCAATAAATTATATTTAAATTTTGCAGAAAACAGCTTTTTTTTTCCTGCAGGGGCGCTTGTAACTCTGAATGCGCCTGTCGGGGTTTTTGGGGGAAAGGGTTTTCCCGCCCCCCAATTTTAAAACAGTTTTGGTCTTTTGGGGGAACCCCGATGGTTTTAAAAACCCCCTTTTTGGGTTTCACCCGGTTTTAGTATCTCTAATGAAAAATTATGGGGGTTTTTTCTTTTTGCATTTTTTTTTATTTGTAGGGGCCCCCTTTATGTGACAAAAAGATACATGGAGCCTCCTGTTTTCCCTTTAAAATATTACTACCACAAACTTTGGGAATGGTCCCCGGGGGGGAAAAATCGCCCCCCCCAATCGGGTATCAAAATTTGTCCTGTAAAATCAATGGTTTTGGAAATTTCCCCCCTTTTTCACGTAGATTGTTTTTTAAAAAATTTTACTTTTTCTTGGGGTTTTCCCCTTTTTCCCAAAAGTAATTAAACCCTTTTTTCTTTTTTTTCATGTGTAATATTCCAAAATAATTAATCTGGCACATTTTGTTTTTCCCCTTGATTTTCCCTTTTTTTTTTTTTTTAAATTTTTTAAATTTCTTTATTTAAAGGGCCCCTTGTCAAAAAAATTTTAAAAGTTTTTCTTTTTAAAAATTTTTTTGCTTCGACGGGGCAAAAAAAAAAGGGAAGTGATGTATATGGAAAATTTTGTTTGTATCTGTCCCCCCTCAGAAAAACCCCCAAAAATCATACTTTCTGAAAAATTTTTAAAAAGGGAAATTTTCATTGTGAAAAATTGGGGAAATTTTTTTAAAAAGAGTTTTGGGTTTTTTGACCAGTGTAATAAATGTCTGTGTAAAAAAAGGAAAAGGAAAAAAACGGGGGCCCCAAATCAATGTTGTAGTTCAGGGGAAATTTTTTAAATTATAAAATGGGGTTTTGGTCTCCCATTTTAAAAAATCGCAACGTTAATTACTTTGACCCAATTTTTAAGGCCTACCCATTGGGGGATCAAGGGGGCAAAAAACCCCGGGTTACCATCCCATATGTCTTTCTTTTTTTTTCCCCACGTTAAATTTTTAAAAAAATTTAGGAAAATTTTTTTAAATTTAAATTGTTATGAAAACCCCCGGGGGTTTTGGGGAAATACAAAACAGACGCCCCGGATGGCACACAAAAAAAAATTTTGGACAAACGGATGGAACAGGGGACAAAAAGGTGGATATGTGGATGTAAAAGATTTTTTAAACCCCCCCAGTTTTTTTTTTGTTTTTTCATTACAAAAAAATAAAAATTTTTTTAAAACCCCCATCTCCCCCAAAGGGGCTGGGAAAAAATTTTTTCCCTTTTTTTTTAAAAAAATTCCCAATTATTTGGTCCCCCGGGTTTTTTTTTAAAGTTTAAAACCCCTTTGGGAGGGAATTCATTTGGGATCTGTATTCATGTGCAAAAAAGGGGTTTCCCCCAGCATCATATGATTTGGGGGTACCTGTATACAGCTTTTTTCCCCCCAAAGATTTTTTCTTTTTAAAGACGTAAAAAATAAAATAAAAAAAAATGGGGGAAAAATTTTTCCCCATGTGAAAAAAGTGCAGGATACCTCGATGTGGATTTCCCAAATTTTTGGGGGTTTCCAGGGGGGTACATTGAGGAGACCAGCAGAAAAGGTTGGTCGGGGGGGGTTGGGGGGGGACTTTGGATTTTTTAAAGGGAAAACCCAAGGGGAAACTAAAAAAAAAAGTTTTGTTTGGGGAAAAAAAAAGGGTCCCCATCCCCCCAGGGGGGGGGAAGAGGCAGTCCCCCCCTGAAAAAAAATTTTTCCAATAAAAAATTTGAAACTGAAATTTGCTTTTCAGCAACATGTTTATTTTTTTCCCCTGGGACACTATCTGGTGATTAAATTTGTGGATTTTCTTTATTGGCATCTGCTCCCCCCCAAAAAGTTTATTTTAAAAAAGTTGTGGCTAAAAAGTTTTAAAAACCCCAAAAAAAATTTTCTTTCAGATGATTTTTTTTCCCCTTTCCCAAAAAAAATTTTTTTGGGCAATAAAAAAATTTTTTTTGGTTTTAAAATTATCTTCATTTAATTTTTTTTCAATAAAAAAGAAAAAAAAAAAATTTTCCCCCAAAGCCAAATTGGATATAATTACACCAAAAAAAAAAAAAGGGGGGGAAAAAAAATTTTTTGGGCCCGGGGGTTAAAAAAAATTTTTTTAAAATTTTTTCCTCTAATTTGAAAAATTTTAAAACCCCCTGAAAAACTTACCTGTGGCACCAAAATTTTTTGGGGCGGGGGATTTTAAATAAACTTGCTGCCAGTTGACAGGTTTTTAAAGTTTTTTGACCTTGTCCGGGCCCCCTTGTGTGTAAAAAAATTTGAGCATGGAGAAAAAAGAAAGAAGACCAAGAACTGTCTGGGGGAATTGAGAAACAAATTGTGGGGAAGCATAAAAAAAACTCAAGGCTACAAGTCCATCCCCCCAAAGCCCCCGATTTTTCCCCGTGTTCCCCGGGGCCCCCCCTGTCTTTTAAGAAGTATAAGCACTTTGGAAAATGTGGTTTAACCCCCCCTAGAGTGGCGGAAAAAATTTTTTTACGAGTTTTTTTAAAACCCCCAAAATTTTTGGGGTGTAATGGTGGATAAAAAACCCCCGGGGAAAACCCCTCCAAAAAAGTTCCAGCTCCCCTCCCCCCGGGGGGAACAACATTTTTCAACCCCTTTTTATTCCCTCGGCCGTTAATTTTAAAAAGG
The DNA here is from genome assembly GCA_033576535.1 of Allobates femoralis. Classification (NCBI taxonomy): domain Eukaryota; kingdom Metazoa; phylum Chordata; class Amphibia; order Anura; family Aromobatidae; genus Allobates; species Allobates femoralis. The sequence goes on along the minus strand of JARQOC010001956.1, from coordinate 15,138 downwards.
GGTTGTATGGTGGGGGAAACCCCCCAAGACCCCACTTCTTACCCCGAGAAAATAAAAAAAGTCAGGGGATTTTGGGGCCCCCAAAAATTAAAAAAAGAAACCCTTTTTAAACGTTTTGGAAAAAAGGGGGGGCTTTGGTCAGATGAGACAAAATTTTGAGATTTTTTTGGGAAAAAAAAAAAAAAAAAAATAAAAAAAAAGTTTCCCCGGGGGAAAAAAGAGGCTTTTTAAAGAAAAGAACACGGCCCCCACAGTAAACATGGCGGGGTTCCCTTTTATTTTTGGGGGGGTTTCCCCTTTTCGGCCCCTGGCATGGGCTGCTTGACCTTTTGTGCAGGGAAAATTTTAAAAGGCCCCTTAAAAAACAAACCCCAAAAAAAATTTTTTCAGCTTTTAAAGTAGACCCCCGGGTGAGAAAGCGGGGTTTCCCCTTTGGGGGTTTATGGGTCTTAGAGGAAATGACCAAAAAAAATTTTTAAAAAAAATGGGGAAAAAGGTTTGGAGAAAGCCCCCGGAGATTTAAAGGGTTTTGGCCCCGAAATTTAGTCCAGATTTAAATTTCCCCTAGAACCCAAAGGTGGAGGGGATTAAAATTCAGTTTTGAGAAGGCCCCCTTTTTTTTATCGGGGCCTGGGCATTTTCCCCCAAGAAAGGTAAAAAAATTTTCCCCCCCCGAGATTTTTTAAGAAAACTCATTAAAATGGTTCCCCGGGAAAAGGGGTTTTTTATCGCATTTTAAATTTTGGGTAAAGGTTGTGAAAACCCCAAATATTGGGCCCTTTAGGGTCCCAAATTTTAATTTTTTTCTGGCCATTTTTTGTAGTTTTGTTTTTAATTTTTATTTAAAGTTTTGTTTTTTTTCTTCACTTTTTTGTTTTTTTTTCTTTTTAAAAAAAAAATTTTTAAAAGACGAAATTAATAAAAGAAAATTTTGATTTTTTGACAAAAGGCTTTTTTACAAGAGTACAGTTTTCATTCCGTAACTCAAAGGGATTACGTGGGAGCCCCCCAAAAAAAACTAACATGTTTTAAAAACCTAAAGTTGATACCCCCCCGGGGTTTTTTGGGCCCCTTTTGGGGTAAAAATTTTAAGCAATTTAAAATTTTAAAAAGATGATTTCCAAAAAAAACCCTTTTTGCCCCTGATGGGGTTTTTTCCTAATTTAAAAACAAGGGTAAATGGAGAGTTAAAGTGTAAAACCCCAACAACCCCCCCACACTTGGGGGTTTTTCCTGTACAAAACTAAAGATTCCTAGCCCCACACAAGTAAAACACTAGCTAAACGGGCCCCCCCCAAAAAAGGCCCCATGAAGCATTTTCCCCCCCCTCCGGGGGGAAAACCAGAAGAGAGGCCATCAAAAAATTTTTGGGGTAAAAGGGAAGGGGGGTTTGGCAGAGAAAGTGGGAAACCCCAAAGGGGAAAAAAAAAATTAAAGCCCCCCCCAGAAATGGGGGAAAAAAAAAATAAAAAAAAATGAAAAAAAAGGGAAACCCCCACCAAAAAAAAGGGGAACCCCTTCCCCATACAAGAAATTTTGCTGGGAAATTTCACTGGCTTTTTGCTGGCCCCCGTAAAATTTTTAAAAGGCCCTTGGTTCCATCTTGTTAAACGGAACAGAATAGAACAATGCCCCCTTTTTTTCACAAAAACCCCGAAAATTGCAAAAAAAATTTTGCCTAGCAAATTGCACGGGGTGTTTTACCCCCTTAAAAGAGGACGGGGGAAAAAGGTTTTTTGGGAAAAGGTTTTAAACCCAGAAAAACACAGAAAAGTAACAAAAATGGTCTTTTTGCCCCCGGGGGCCAAAATTTTGGGGGTTTTCCCGGGTTTGGAAACCCCCCTTTTATTTAAAAACCCTTCCCTTTTACAAACGGGCACAGGAAGGGGGGAAAAAGGGGTTGGGGGTTTTTAAAAAAATTCACCCAAGCTGTGACGGCCCTGAGGAAAATAAAAAAGTAAGAAACAGGGGGATTCCCCCAAAAAAAAGGGAAGGGGAAAAGGGGAAAAAAGTTTGGAAAACCCCATTAGCTGTTGTACAGAGATTAAAAAAAGGTTGTGGCTAAGCAGAAAAGAAAAAAAACCCACGTAGCAAAAAGGTTTACCTTTTTAAAGCCCCAACTTTGGCGTTGACAAGCCTTTTTGAATAAACCCCCCATGGTATAAAAAAGGGAAAACCCGTAAGGCCCGGAGGTTTTTAAAAAGGGTTGGATGAGGGGCATATATTAAAAAAAAGGGGGGGTTTTAAACCATAGATCTTTTCCCCTTGGGTTTTTATTCAAAAAACCCCTTTTTTTTGGGGGGGTTTACTCAATACTCTAAAAAAATTTTGTTCCCCCAAAAAGGGGGGTTAAAAATTTGTTAAAAAACCCTTTCCCTATTTTAGAATTTGGGAAAAAACAGGATCCCAAGAACATTGTAAAGGGGGTATGAAAGTGTGCCCCTGAATCGTGAAGGTGGAAATTTAATTCCATTCTTTTTTTAAAAAAAAAGGGATTTTTGGAGAAAAAAAAAGCACGGCGCTTACTAATCTGGCAGTTAATCCCACAATGAATAAAGCAGAGGTTGAGCTTGAGCCCCCCACTTCTCCATTAAGATTTTTTTCCCCCAGAGTTCTTTTTTTTGGGACCCTCATTTTTGCCCTCAGCCTATAATATTCCCTATGCTGCAAAAAATGAAAATTTTTAATTTTTTTTGGGAAAAAACCCCCTTTAAAAGGGGGTTCTAAAAAAAAAGAAAATTTTTTCCCCCTGGTTAGTGTTAAAGGAAAATTTTTCCTTAAAAAAAATCTACATTATATTGATAGCGGGATAAAAAAATGGGGGGTTTTGGTTATAGAAAAATTTCTCTCCTTTTTTTTTATCTTGGGGGAAACAGAACCCTTTGTATTACAAACCCCCAAAAAATTTTTTTGTGATTTTTTTCCCCCTTGCTTTGTATTTTTTTCCCCCCCCCTTGAAAAACAAAAAAAACCGCTATCTTTGCCCTCCCCCCTTTAAAGGCGTGTGTCCCTTTACCAGGGAAAACCCCTTTTTTTCCCCTCGCTTTCCCCCCGGTTTTCCCCCCTTTTTAAATTTTGATTCAGGTAATCATACTCCAAAAAACCCCGGATGCAGTAAAAACGCTGCTCTTGATGATTTTAGGTGGGGGGGTTTTTAGCAAAAAAAAAGAAAAAATTTCCCCAAAAAAGGAAAAAACCCCCAGACAGGGACAGGCCCCCCCTTTTCCGGGGAAAATTGGGGGCCAATTTTATCAGCCCCCGGGGGTTTTCCCGGGGGGGCCCCTGCCAGGGGGTAGATCAGGTTTTGCCAAAAATATCCTTCCACCCCCCAAAAAAAAAGGGGAAAACCCCACATTTAAAGTCAGCCTATTTTTTGGGGATCCCCCTATTTTTTAAAATATGGGTTTAAAAAGGGGCCCCTAATGTATGGGGGCCCCTGCCCCCTTTTCCACCGAGAAGCGGAAAAAAAAATTTTTGGGGTTTTAAAAGGGATTTTTTAAAACTTACACGGGGGGGGGAATTTCCCCGGGCCCTCGAGAGCCCCCAGTTTTTGGGGGGGTTTTTTGGGGTTTTTTTTTTTAGTATTGCAAAGTTGATAATTTAGGGGCCATTTAGGGGGAAAACCCCCTTTTAAAAAAAGGGGAAAATTGGTTGGTGATAAAATTTTTCCCCTGTTTGTGGCCACTTAGTTTTATGGGAGGGGGAAAAAAGGGGGGGTTCCCCCACCTTTTTAAAAGGCCCCGTCCCCCCGGAGGGATTCCTACATAACTTTTCCCTTTTGGAAAAGGGGTGGATTGGGGGTTTTGTGGGCCAGTTGAAGGGCCCCCCAAAAGGTCTCCGATCAAACCCCTTATGTTTTTTTTTTGGGGGGTATTGATAAAATTTTTAAATGCTGTGAAAAACAGGAGTGGGGCAGCATTAAAAAATGAAAAACCGGGGTTTATGGAAGCCTGTGTTTTAAAAATTTCCCCTTGGGGTTTTTTTTTTTAATCAGTGTGTAAGAGTGGGGGAAGAGGGATTTGTTATTGACAACCCAAAAAAAATGGGCACCCAATTTAAAAAAACCCCACATTTTAAAAGTGATATAAACTTGAAAAAAAACTCATTGAAAGAATAAAGTTTTTTTAAAAAACCCCCAAGCACACCATTGTTTTTCTAAATAAAAATTAAAAATAAGTTTGTTGTGTCAACCCCCCTTTCCCTTTAAAAAAAAAAAGGGGTTGGCCCCCAAAGGGGCCCCGACTTCAAAAGGGCCCCCCAAAATCCCCCCCCCCACCCAGGGGGAAAAAAGTTCCCCCTTCCATTTTTTTTAATGTGCCCAAAAAAAGGGGGAAAAGTTAATGTCCCAAAACCTTTCCCCAATTTTTTTTAAAGGTTTTTTTGCAAAATAAAGGGCCCCCCCCTGTAGATCACCTAAAAATGGGATATTTCCCCCCCCCCGGGCCCAAAATACTAAGGAAAAATTTTTAAAAAAAACCCCTGACTGTTGGTGTTTCGAGGCCGGGGATTTCCGCCCCAGCTTACAAAACGTAGAAAAAAACTTTTTCCCATTTTGGGCCCCCCCTTTCCCCAAGCCGTTTTTAGGGGTTTTGTCTCAAGTCTGTATGGGGAAAGGGGGAAACCCCTTTGAATCACTTTTAAAACCCCCCCGGTTTCGATGCTAGGAACCTTTCCCCAAAATTTTTGTACATAAATAAAATTTTTGCATTACCCCTTTTTCCTTTCTTTTTTTTGGAAATTTTTTTAATTTTTGAAATTGAGAAAAATTGTCCAAATAAATGATATAATCGTTTAAAAGTGCTTACAGTAGATGGAGGTCAAGGGGGGGTTTAAACCCTGTTTTTTGGAAAAGCAAAAACCTTTTTTAAGGACTTTTACCATGCAATGTTTGAGGAATTTAAAAATTGAATTTTTTTTTAAATGGGAAAGGGGACAATAGAACTTAGGTTTACATTTGGAAGGGCCCCAATCCAAAACCCCATATCAATTGGGGTAACGACCCCTTGCCCTTAAAATTGGGGAAAAAGGCCCCCAAAACCTTTTACACTGTATGTAAAGATGTGTTTCGGGTTTTCCCTTTTCATCGCACAAAGGGGAAATTCGTACAGGCAAAATCGGTCTCGCTTTTGTATAGGATGTACAACCAGAAACACATGTCTTAAATGGTTTAAAGAAAACCCCGAATCATTTTCATTTAATGGGAAAATATTGAATTTTAATTTGAACCACTGGGGCACTGTGTTCGGTTTCTCTCTGTGAGGAAATTTGAAATTTTAAAATTTCCAAAAAAAATTTTCAGGATTTTAAAACCCCAACTGGCACTCTCCTTGGCACTTTGAGTACAAGTAACCCTTTAGACCCCCAGAGGCCTCTCCCCAAAAAAATCAGTGTTTGCTTTCACTGTTGAGTTGAAAATGAGGGGCAACCCCTAAACTTTAAATTTTTCAGGATCGCCCCTGAAACCTAGGTCCTTACACTGACTTGTGAGACGTTTTGTGTTACCCCCCGGGGGAGAACCTGAACAGTAAAGGAAACCCAAAATTGGAATTTAAAGCATAGAATTTAAAACTTCCAATTAAGCACATTTGTAACACATTTGGGGGGTCTTTTTTAAACCCTCATGTTATTTTATCTCCCCCCCCCCGCTCTGTGCAATTTTTGTGTTGGGCCCCTTTCCCGTCCGACTCCCCCCCCACCCAAATTTTACGGGTTCTGTGATTGGTTATATTGGCATTGAACCTCCCCTCTTTGTATCTAAAATAAATAACTGAAAAAAAAATGCATGGGACCCCCCTATTTTTTATTTAAGGAGTAAAAGGACAGCACGGCTGCGTTTTTAAAAAAAAAAGGAATCCATGCAAAATTTTTTAATTATTTAAAAAACTATTTAAAAAAAATTTTGTGGGCCCCCCCCCCCCCACTTTGATACTTTGGAAAAGGGTTTTAAACCACAGTTGGGGTTGATAAATTCCCCCCCGGCAAAGGGACTTTTTTTTGGTCTCCCCCCCCCAACAAAAATAGCGCCCACCGCCACCCCCGAATTTGCCCCGGGTCCAATGGCGCTTTTCAAGTATCTTTATTGTCTTGATGCGATGGCAATTGGGTTTGAAAGGGGGTTAAAGGGGAAAATTAAGTGTTTTACTCTGGATTGGTGATGTTAGCTTCTGGGGACCCCCCCCCCCCCCCCCCCATCACCAATTTTTGAGTAAATGGTTAAAAAAAAAGGCCCCTAAAAAGGAAAATTTTTTTTTAAAAAAAACCACAGACACCCTTTTGCCCGTTTATTTCCCCCCAAAATCCCCCCCTCCGATGGTAGATCCCCAAAAAAGATGTCCAGGAAGTTCTGGGGGTTTTTATCCCGGTGAGCAGTTAAATTAAAAGGACCATTTAGACTAGCAAAAACTCTCCACTGAAAGGTTGACAGTTTCAGGGGGGAGAGCAGTGGAAAGTTTATTGAGTTCAGCTGAACATTTCACTGTACCCCCCTGGGACCTAAAAAGAAAAACTTGAAGTACCGCTGGGCCGGGGTGTCTTCCGGGGCCTCATGTGAGAAAAGCTTTTAAAAGAAAGTCCCAGGGAATTAAAACCCTCACCTCCCCGGGAGGAGAGCGGCTGGGGGTCATTTGGGGGAAAACCTGTTGGGATTTTTCCCTCAAAAACTTGGATGTTTGGGGGGTTTTTAAAAGGCCCAAATAGGATGTCCCCTGTTTTTTTTTTAAAAAAGGATTTTTTTTGGTGGGTTTTTAAAAAAATTTGGTTACAGGGGTTTGGAATGTAGGGGGGGTCATAGAGACGAATTTTTGCCAATCCCCGGGTTGTTTTCACCCCTTAATTTCACAGTCTTTACCTTTTTTATTAAAAATTAAACCTGCCAGGGCAAAAAAGGTGAGCCGGTTTTAAAGGCCCAAAATGCAAATTTTTTTTTTGTCCAAAACGGGGGCAAGGGACGGGTGCTATTCTAAACCCCCCGGGGGGCCCCAAAAAAATATGTTCTCCCCGGGTGAGAAAAAAAAATTCCGCTTTTTTGCTTTATTTTGTGGAAAAATCCAAAAATGAGGGGGACCCCCACATTTTTGTTTTTAATTATTTATTTAAATTAAAAACAAAAACTTGGGGGTCTTCCTGTTTTTGATACTCAACCAATATAAGTGCACACTTGGGTGGAGGCGCAGTTGTCCACTTTATTGGTTGAGAATCAATAAGATGGAGGTTCCATGCATTTTTAATTTATATATTTTTACACACACCTGAATGCAGGTTCATTGCCAAAGGCAATTATCAGGCACCGGTACAATGACAGCGCCCTACAGTCTGACTGCAACAGGCCAATCACCAACACTGTTACAAATGTTTGGGCGGGAGATGAAATCAAATAAACTGAGTATTAATGAGCGGACCGGAAGTGGTGCTTGGTCTTCATCAGTAAGTTAATTTCTCTGCTTTAATGCCCATTTAGCTTTCTCTTAAAGCCCCCTCTGGCCCCTTATTTGCTCCCTTTTATAGCACTAAAGTCCGGGCCCAATAGACTTATATTGGGTTCAGGTCCCAGTCCGGTCCCAAACCTGGACTTTTATCAAAATTTCTGGGCGGATTCGCCAAACCCCAACATCTGTGGGTTAGCCCATCTCTAGTTGTGACCCAGCTGAAGGACTCCATATATCATAACAATGATAAAAAGAGGAGGGGAGGGGGACAAGAGGGCCAATAGTGCCCTTATCACTAGACACTAGTTCGTATAGTGGTGAAAAAGACAATTCACTCACCTACTCCAGTTGTGTGACCCACAAACTGGCTTTGAAGGCTCATGGAATAATTCCTGATGGCAGCTGCTGGGACCTTTTCCACCGGCTCCACTCACCTTTCCTTCCCTGAATTTTTTGATATATCAATAACAAGTAATTTTAAGAGGGCCTTAGTGAATTTTGGAAGTCATCCAAGACTCTACTTAGAGAAAATGAGTTGTTTCTATTATAAGATCTTCATTCATCTTTTCTTGGTCTCATAGGTCATGCTCTCATATCGACTATCATTCTCCTGTTTCCCCCATTCTCTATCACCTCAATGATCACTGATCTTCAATCTACTAGTCTGATTTAACAATGGAGCTGCAAAGGAACTTTCTAGACCCATTGCTGCCTCTGTGCCCATTTGCGTAGATTTACACAACAATGTCCCAGCGACCCCACCAACGATGAGGATCGCTGGATATCGTTATTGATCGCTGGTAAGCTGTCACACAGGCGACTCACCAGTGATCAGCGACCGCTGCAATGATTTCTACATCGTGGAAAAGAATAATAGAAATATTCGTTTCCACGATGTGGAGGTCCTGCTACTCTGGGGTAAGTGGGAAAACGCTGTTAACCCGGTAAACACCGGGTTACTAAGTGCAGCACTCTGCTTAGTTAACCCGCTGTTTACCCTGGTTACCAGCACAGCACACTGGTAACCACGGTAAACACTGGATAACTAAGCAGAGCGCTGCACCCGGTGTTTACCGTGCTTACCAGGCGCTGTGCTTGGTAAACAGGGTAAACAGCGAGTAACTAAGCGAGTGTTGGCGTTTTGTAACCTGGTGTTTACCATGGTTACCACATTGGATCGCTGGTCTCCACTGTCTACACACAGCAATGCTGGTCGCACAAGCGGGAGGACCAACGTCGAAAAATGGCCCTGGCCATAATACCAACAATCAGTGACAGCGAGCTGATTGCTGATCGTGGCAGTATGTCACACGTAGCGACATCGCTACGAGGTCGCTGTAACGTCACAAGTTGCAGCGACATTGTTAGCATGTCGCTACTTCTAAACCGGCTTTACCCTGGTGCTTACACCCTTGCCCCATAATTTTTTTCAAAATACTGCATGGCTATTTTTTGAGGTGTTGCGGTGTAGCAGGATTTAGGACTACTCTACGTCTTGAATGTCATTGATCATACATTGATAGTATTACTAATCCAGTTTTAGTTGTAGATAATTCTGTAACTGACAAGCAGCATGTTAACTCCTAGTTCTATTTAAAAAAGATTTAATTGTTCTCATTGTTTTTGGTTATTTTTAGAGCATACACACGTTGGATATAGTCAGTCCAGTCTTATTCATTTGTGGGACATCGGATTGCACTCTGCACGGTTATGTCCATGGAGGTGAGTTTCTTGGGTTATTTTAATATGCATATTATAGTCATAAATAAAAAGTGGTTTAGAAAAAATGTCTGACATTCTTTCTACATAGTGCAGCCTTGTAAATACATTTGCATTACTTTTACACTAGTATCGTCTCACATCAATATGTACATGAGGAGACTCAATTTCTCCTTTTTTACATAGGTGATGTGATCGATCCTCTCAATGCAACCAACCGTTAAAACACCGATTTTATATAATACAATGCATTCATTTCCTTTACACCGTTGTATTCAGGAAGGCAGGCTTGGAGTAAAATGGCAGAACTTGAAATGTGGTAACCAGTGTGATCACCTCCGCACACTACATTGTAGCCAACTTCTACAGAGTTTACATCGGCTTGTGCACCATCATTTGGGGAAAGTTGGGTCTTGGCAGATTCTGCAACAAAGGAATCACATGAGTCCTTTGCGCCAGTGCAGAGCCAGCTCCTTACCATGTTCTTTTTATAATATTGGTGTGGTTTATTAAGCCTTATACACCCACATTATCTACCCCCTTGATGTGGTCACTTAAAGTAAACATATCACCATATTTTTGCGATCTAAAGTGAGAGCAATTGATGTAGAGATAGAGACCCTGATTCCAGTGATGTACCTTTTGTCTTTTGATGTAGTTTTGATAAAATCACGGTTTTATCAGCAGCAGATTATCGCTAGAAGGACTAGTAAGCCTGCTACCATGTAGTCCTCCATATCATGAGTTTGTATAAACATATCCACCACTGATTGGCAGCTTTCTGCCTATGACAGTGTTCACAAAATGTTACCAATCACTGGGTATATGGAGCTCAGCAGTCAGACATCCGGTAGATTGCAATGGTAAAACAGGATTGTTATAATATCTGAAAGCAAATAGTCACTAAAGAGACACATTGCTGGAATCAGGGTCTCTGCATTATGTTGTTCTTAGATGGGGTAAGCAAAAACATGGTGACAGATTCCCTTTTAAAATCCCTGTTTTTTGTTCTTGGGGTAAAACAAATGGACCGGGGTTTATCTTTGCCATGAAATGGTCATGTGACTTGTCTTTAAACCATCCCAGTCATTGGTGTAGATTAATGCTGAGATATTAAATGAGCTGGGGGTTGCTGTTCTGAATGCAGGTGTGCTAATTACCAGCTCGTTGAATATTCATCTTGTGTTATCAGCCTTGATTCGGAGTTGGTTGAATGGATTTTGTTTGTCTCTTAAATAGGAAACTGCTCCCTTGTTGGATCTTCCGGTAATGTATCCCAGGTGTCTTGTAAAGTGCCGTAGACGTTGGCCTTAGGTGGAGATTACTGCAGCAGCACTGATTGTATACACTAATATTTGGCATGAGCCTGGGGGGACGTTCTGATGCTGTATGTTGTCACTGAGGACTTATGACCCTTTACATGAGGGCCATCTATATACGGGACTCTGCTGCCTAATACAAAAAACTTTCTTGTGAAAACTGAAAATCTTCTAGACTTTGCTTACCTGAGTCCAAATGAATTTGCAGCCCCAGCCCCATACAGGATAGGTAATGTAGGGATCTATAAGGCCACGTCACGCATCAATTTACTGAACGATATCGTTTAAGCGGATCTGCTTTTTTGATCGCTTAAGCGATATCGTTTGTGCGTCGCAGCGTGTAATCAAAGATATTTCTTTGAAAAATCTTTGATTGTTTGATTGCAGATTTGTGAACATGTTCACAAATCTATCATTGGCTGGCCAGTGGACACACAGCATCGCTGCGTGTGACACCGGCAGTGCAACAATGAACGAGCTCCAGCGCCTTGCAGTCTATGCTGGGAGCTCGTATCCATGGTAAACATCGGGTTACTAAGCGCCTTGCGACGCCTAGTAACCCGATGTTTACCATGGTTACCAGTGTTCTTGCTGGTCCATAACGTTGGTGAGTCTGCCTGTGTGACAGCTCACCAGCGATGTGAACGATATTGTTAGCGATCGCGCAAGCATGTGATCACTAACAATATCGTTCAGTGAATTGATACGTGTGACGGGGGCTTAATAGGCAGAGCTAAGTCTCCATAGCCCATAATGATTCTGCTCGCTTAGCTCCTCTCACTAATGGTCACATGATCGTTACATCAGAAGGTCCTTACACAGACAAGTTGGCAGTGAGTTAACTATTAACCTGCCAGAGTGACTACGTCCTCCACGGTGTTTGTCACTCCTTCATTTCTTTAAGGAAATGTAAGTTTTATAAATGCCTTTTTTCACCTTTCACATTACACTCTGAGCTCAGACAGGGATGATTAGACTGGTACTATGAAGCTGCAGGTACAGACAGTGATAGCTGGGGAGGCATAAACCAGGTGACAGGTTCCCTTTAAATGGGAACTAAATCTAAAGTATAAACCACGTTTAAAAAAAATAAATTTATAGTGAATCACACATATGAAAATAAGCAACTTTGTCATGTATTTTAGAGAATTTTGGTTCTTCCTCTTCCTGGGTTGATCTGTTGATCTTTATGTATTAAACTGTAAAATCTGTGACTTTCACATTACTGAGATAGGAGATAAGTTAGTGCTTCTAAGTTCTATGTAGAGGGAGGAGCTAGAGGCAGAGACACAGAACATTTCCTGCATGTTTTCCTATAAAGACATTTGCACTTTGAATCTATGGTAGAAAAACAATTGGCAAAGTGTAATTGTCATTTCAGGAGGACTGACAACAGAACTGCTTCTAGCTCTCCCCCACTCCATAGGATCTCATCAGAACCAACTGTCATCTCCTATCCCATTAATGTGAAAATCTGTCTTCCACTGAATGCAGATTGTTACCTTGAATTGAGAGTTTTACTAATGAATGATCAGCCCGGGCTGAGAAAGAAGCAGACTTATCTGATAAGATATATTGCAAAGTTGTTTGTTTTCATGTGTACAATTAATTTATGAAATAAAAATTACAATAATGGTTATTCTTTAAAGTGAACCTTTCACGTGCAAAACCGCTACAGACCTGCAGATATACAGTTAATCTGCAGGTTAATAGCGTTTGAAATCTGCCCGGCTCCTGCCCATCTGCCTCCAGCTCTGTACGTCCAGTCTAATTCTTCAATGGGCTTGACTCAGATGCCAGTTAGAGATGTCCACTGTTTTTGGCCATTGTCTAATAACAAGGAAAATCACTACTTTTCGAGAGATCACGTACTATGTACCACCTTACTCCTGCTTGCCCCTCTTCATAAAGTATGTTCTGCAGAAATCTATGGAACTTTTTCCTGCAAGTCTTCTATCTTCTTGCTTACAAAGAATAAGATTCCCGTGAGATGCAAATTTTGGAAAAAAAGTGTTAAAAGGTTTTTCCTCCAAGATCTTTTGGACCTTAGTTATTCCGTTAATATTTTAGCAGTATTATCCTCGGTTCACTCCACCTGGTGGATCCAGTACAAGTACTCCGCTCCTAATCTACTCTTGGCATGGGCCCACAAGATTGCCACATAAGAAATGAAACGTGATGTTCTGGAAATAGTTGATCTGTATGTAACCTGTTAGTTTGGCCTACAGATGTTCTTTCCAGGCAGTGATACAATACTCCCTACACTCCTACTCCTCCATGGTTTAAAACTGAGCAAGGAATGAGGCATAACACAGATCCATTGAAATGAATGGGCTGTCCAGGTAATGTGCGGAAATGCTGGTCCCCCAACAGTAAGTGACTCCTACTGCTGGTTCCCTCACTACCCAATACAGGGGGGCTCGAGTGGGGGCTCTACGCTATTACCTTAATATGGCTATGAATAGGGGTTGTCTAAAAACATAAATTCCTTTAAAGTGAGTTTAGTTAGCACTTGTTATCCCACAAAACTGATCACACCACTAGAAAGAGGCAGATAGGAATGACACTGGCAAGTCCTCATGACACACCCCTTGAAGCAATTTAAGGGAAAAATACAACTAACTACATTTTATCGCACAGTGTGCACTAGTAAAATAGGTATATTTCTGATGGCCAGAGCCTTCCAGGGTGGCTAGGCTGGATACATCAGGGGAACAAACAACAAAAAGATGTCTGAACTCCAGCACTGAGATGTACCGTAATTTTTGCTTTATAAGACGCACCTGATTATAAGACGCACCCCAGGTTTGGTGAAGGAAAAGAAAAAAAAAATATTTTTTTTAATGTTAAATGGGTTCCATGTATAATGCCAGTGTCCATCTTACAATCAGTATATATGTGTCTCATCCTTGTGTGTGTATGTTATATATGTGTGTATATATAATATATATGTATCCATCCTGATAGATATATATCCCCTATCCTAGTACATGCCCCCCAAGCTGGATATGGCACCCAGTGACAGTACATAGCCACCAGTGATGTTACATGGCCCTCAGTGACAGTACACAGCCCCAGGTATGGTAATACCCCCAGTGACAGTTCATAGCCCCAATGACTATACATAACCCCAGTGAAAGTACATAGCGCCCATCTGGATATGGCCCCAGTTATGGTACATAGTCCCCCATCCTGCATATGTCTCTCAGTGATGGTACATAGCCCCTCTGTCCTGGATGTGGTCCCCAGTGATTGTACATAACCCTCTATCCTGCATATGGCCCCCAGTGATTGCACTAAGCCCCCCATCCTGCATATGGCCCTCAGTGATGGTACATAGCCCCCCATCTGGCTGTGGTCCCAGTGATGGTACATAGCCCCCCATCCTGCATATGGCTCCCAGTGATGGTACATAGTCCCCATCCTGGCTATGGCCCCAGTGATGGTACATAGCCCCCCACTTTGGATATGGACCCCAGTGATGGTACATAGCCTCACCCCCTTGGATATGAACCCCCCTCCTGCACTGACCCCCTCCATTCTTGATATGCCCCCTGTCATTCTAAATGTCCCCATGCTAGCACGCACACAGTAAAATAATAAACAGCTGATAACTTACCTTCTGTAGCTCCGTGCTCACAGCTCGCAGCTTTCATACAGTCTCTGTGCCCGGCATCTTCCGATCATGTGACCGGGGCCCACAGCAATAATGTGGATTACTGTGAGCCCTGGTCACAAGATCGGATACCGAGCAGCACAGAGACAGAATGAAAGCAGCTGTGAGCACGGAGCTACAGAGGATAAGATATCAGCTGTTTATTATTTTACTGTGTGTGCGTGCTAGCATGGGGACATATAGAGTGACGAAGGGCATATCCGAATGGAGGTGGTCAGTGCAGGATAGGGTGGGGGGTGAGAGTAGGCTCATATAACATGAGCGCTCCCCCCGGCCATCTCCCATGCAACATCAGCACTGAGAGGTGGACAGCGGCGGGTGCAGAGAAAAATAATATGAGTTTTAGTGAGTGGGGTCACGTGACCTCCCCCTGTTCTGCAGCCTGCAGCCAGCCCGCTCCAGCCCCGGACACTGCTCCAGGGCCCCCTTCCCAAAGACAGTAGATTGGATTATAAGAACTTCCCCCTATCCCCCCCAAAATTTTCGGTAACTAAGGTGTTTTATAATCCGAAAAATCGGTTTGAAAATACATTTTATTTGGGGAAATTAAAATTACAAAAGTCAAAAAACCCTAGGATTGAAGTACGGCCTTTTTATGTTTTGGCTTGTAAAACGTCTTAGCCATAGGTCAAAATAAGGATGTTTTAGAAGTTTAAAAAGGAAGATGCCTGTTCTTCAGTCTTAAGTATTTTGACTTTTGTATTTTTACATAATCTCAGGCTGGAGTCCCACAACTTTTTTTTTTTGCTCCTTTATGCAATGCCCTGAGGAATGTTCTGAGATGGAAAAAAAACATTTTTCGGTTAACTACCTTTTCGAACAAAAAAAAAACATTGGGTTGTTTAGTCTTGCCTCAAGCATGAAAGTTGATTTTGGGCCCTTTAAACTATTGTTTTTTCAATAAACCCTTAATTTTTCTTTTAGGGTTACTAACCCCCTGTTCTTGGAAGGGCCCTTTGCACGGCCTAAATGTGCAGACCCCCCCTTTCCTTTTTCATTT
>JARQOC010001955.1:0-32000 GCA_033576535.1 Allobates femoralis | reverse complement strand
TCATCCACCAAACCCTGGAGGGAAAGAGGAAGTACAGCCCCAGTATCCACCCATGAGTCCTGGCCCAGAATGACAGCATTTCAAAATTACCTGCTTTTGAAATGCTGCCTTTTTGGTGGGTGGTGATGGATAGTTTTAAAAAAACTGATGGCTGTCCTGCAGTATGCTGTTCCCAGCGACCACGACTTTTCCAGGCGCTCCATCCCTGCCCATGTTGCAGAACAAATCCGTTGAGCGCTACAGAACACCGTCAGTGGAGAGGTCCACATAACCACCAATATGTGGACCAGTGAGCACAGGCAGGACGTTATATCACCCACTGCCCACTGTGTAAATGTAGTGGTGGCTGGGCAAAAGGCGGAAGGTGTTCTACCACCACCTATGATTGCTGGACGTTTCTCTGTCCATGTTGCCTCCTCTTCCCATTACGCTTCTTCCACCGCCTCCTTATCCAGGTAGAGTAAGACCTGCACCACTAACTTTAGCACAGTTAGGAGAAAATGACAGCAAGCTGTTCTAAAACTCATATGCCTCTGGGACAAATCCCACACCGTGCAGGAGCTGTGGACGGGTATCAAAAAGACAGATGAGTGGCTTTTGCTGGTGAACCTGAAAGTCAGCCTGGTGGTGTGCATTAATGGGCAACATTTCATTGCAGCTCTGGGCCTGAGTAGTTTGACCTACATTTCTTGCCTGTCACGTGCTGAATTTGGTGGTGCAGAGCTTCCTTGAAAATTACCCACATATGTCAGAGCTGCTGAAAGTGCAGTTTTTTTCAGCGATCTCACCATGCTTCTGCTCACTTGTCTGCGCTACAACGTCAATTAATCTTTCCCACTAACCACCTCATATGCGACATACCAACAAGGTGAAACTCCCATCTTGCATATGCTGGAGAGACTGTGTGAGTGTCAGCAGGCAATAGAAGAATTTCAGCTGTATCACACGCTGGTAATTCATTATATGGAAGAACAGTGCTTCACTAACTTGTACTGACTAAACGTCTTTTACAGGCCACCATAAAGCCCGTGATCCCAGGCCAATACTTTCCATTGCAGGGGCATTTAATGAATGCTAGCAGGAAGGGTGTCATTCTATGTGCCCATTGATGCGATCGTTAGGCGCCGATAGGTTGCCATGACAATTGGGATCTTTTGAAGATCCCTGTGCCTATCATGATGGTACCCCTTAGAAAGCCGGCCGGTAGCTGGCGTTCATAGGAGACCGTGATTTTTGCTATATACAGCAGTTATGTGGTATTGCTGTGTATAGGACAAGTGATTGGATGTTTGTAGGTTCAAGTCTCAAGTGGACTAACAAACAGTAAAACAGTAATAGTAAAAGTGAAGACCTTTTTAAAATGTTTTCTTTGTTCAGGACACCCCATTTTCCGAAATGTATATTCACTATCTAAATAAAAACAAAAACTACACATTTGGTATTGATGTTATCATACTTACTAGTGCATATCAATGAATTAGAATATCAAAAATCAATGTAATATTACCATGTTTCAGGGCGTTCCTGGGAACCCTGAAACACGTTTACTAATAAATCAATAATATATTTATATTTTGATGTCTCGTGGAATAAGGCTGGGTAGTTTTTAACCCTTCATCCTACCAACTTTAATTTTCTGAAATAACGACCTTTGTGTTTTCATTGGCTGTTAGTTATAATCATCAACATCTACATAAATAAACACTTGAAATAGATCACTCAGTTTGTAATGAGTCTATATAATATACGTATTTAATTTTTTGTATTGAATTACTGAAATAAATTACCATAACTTTTTGATGATATTCTAAGTCATTGAGATGCACTAGTATCTAGAGAATCATATTGCCCAGTCATTTTTAATATATAGTGAACATGCTAAATGAAAACAAAAAACTTACAGAATTGTGCTTTTCCCCTTCATCCACAGCAGCATAACATGGTATAATCGTGCCCAAATGTGCCAGCTGGAAAAAGAGGAACTTTAATATGTTTTGCAGGTCTTTTCCCCCCAGCATAAAGTGATTCTGGGCGGCTCGCCGTGAGCTGTTTTTTTTCGGCCCATACTTGGGCCGTGTATGCAGTGCCATAGTTCAATTACACTTCCTGTTGCTTCGGCTGTGCTGACTTCCTACTGGCAATGTGTGCCACCTTTGTTTTTGTGGGCGTCAGGTGGCTGCAAGTATCCTCAGAACCCCCCCAGTTGCACAGTAAGGAGTGAGAGTGTCACAGGGCTGTGGTAGTGTGGCCATTCCAACCCGAATCAACCGCTGTGCAGTTTGGTTTTATCCAGGTCAGGTGTAGCACCGAGGCCTGGAGTGGGACGGGGTGGGGGGGTAGCATTTACTCCTCACTTTCCATTTGGAGTGTTCAGTTCCTGAGTGCTCTCTGCAACCATGTCAGTCCTGTGGAGCAGCTGGTAATCAGTCTGTGTGATGCAGCCCGAGAAGTGCTGCCAGGTAGACTCTGGAGTTAAAGGATAAGGATGTCGTTCTATGCTTACTGCATGGCACTGCTCAGGATAATCTACTATCAGTTAGAGTTTTATGTGGAGTAATGGGCAGAGTAGCCCTTCACCTGTTGGAGCTCCCTTTGGATTCTCCCAGCACAGGATCTGCAGCAAAGCAGACTGTATTCGAGTCCTATCAGAGACTTTCTTTAAACAATGTCATTACCATTTGTCTCACCTGTGAAGCAGGTAACTCTTGTCATTACTATCAACTCAGATATTTAAGTCTGGAAGCATTTGACTCTACTATGTCTGCTTCATCTGTCTCAACATAGTATACAGTCCAATCTCCGCTAACCACAGCTCTAACCAGCTGATCTCAGCTCCTATTCAGTTTGAGTCCAGCAAATTGCCATCAATGCCAGGGCTTAAAGCACCTGTGTAGCGTCCGCACAGTGGCGTGCTATGTGTGTCCCAGTTGCTGTGGATAAAGTGTCAGAGTCACAGGAGATCAAGGATTATCTGAAGTTCATTTCTTGGTTGAGGTCTTGAATCTGTTGACCGGTTGCCCAATGTGTGTTGGCTTAGTACTCCAACGTCTGGAGGTCTTTTGAATCTCTAAACTCTGTGGAGTGGAGGTTCCTAACCCTTAAGACAGTAATCTTGCTAGTGAATACCTCAACAAGAAGGATGAGCTAGCTACATGCTTTGTCCTCTAGAGAACTTTACACCATATTTACGCAGGATAGGGTTAATCTGAGGATTCTTTTCCCCTTCAGACTGAAATACCGGTCATCAGAGAATCTGGATCAGATGATATCTCTTCCAGTTTATGTCCTCGAAGCAACAACGTCTCAGGAAGAGGATCTCTCCACTCCTGACATTTTAAAATGTCTAGGAATCTATCTCATGAGAATTTGTAGCTTTAGAAAGCATGAAAACCTACTAGTACTTCATGGGGGGATAGTTCCAAGGGAAGAAAGGCTCAAAATATTCTTTGTCAAGATGGATTTGTGATTTTATTTAGCAACTAGCTGTAGTACCCGGCTACGCCCGGGTTAATAAATAACTGATGTTAGCTATAACAAAATAGAATTTGAATATGTCATATTAATGACCTGTAAGAAAATAGAAGTTGAGCTGTGATTGGTTGCTATAGGCAGCCTAATAAATCTCCAGCCAACAGTAAACCCTCCCCCTGGTCGGGCAGTATATGTTACCTCACACATACACATAATAGACAGCTCATGTCTATTGACATATAGACTGACATCTGCCTTAATTCCCTATATGGCACATGTGTTGCACATTGGCTGTTTTTAATCAGATGTTTATGTTTGGAAATTAAAGATAGCACACGTATGAGGCGAGTTGTGTGAGGTGATTTGTGCACATCTGTGTCTCTGTGTGGTGTTTGTGTCCCTGGGGTGTGTGTATGTGTGTGTCCCTGTGGGGTGAGTGCATGTGTCCCTATAGGGTGTGTATGTCCCTGTGAGGGGATGTCTGTGTGGTGTGTGTTTCTGTTGTGTGTCTCTTTGTGGTGTGTATGTGTCCCTGTGGGGTGAGTGCATGTGTCCCTATAGGGTGTGTATGTGTGTGTGTCCCTGTGGGGGGGTGTCTGTGTGGGGTGTGTGTCTGTGTTGTGTGTGTCTCTTTGTGGTGTGTGTGTGTGTGTGTCCCTGTGGGGTGAGTGCATGTGTCCCTATAGGGTAGCTGTGTGTGTGTGTCCCTGTGGGGGGGTCTGTGTGGTGTGTGTGTCTGTGTTGTGTGTCCCTGTGGGGTGAGTGCATGTGTTGCTGTAGGGTGTGTGTGTCTCTGTGTTGTGTGTGTCTTTGTGGTGTGTGTTTGTTTGGGTGTGTGGTGAGTATCCAATATTGGGGCTGCACCTTAGCGACTATACACTTGCTGTTACTCTGTGTGTGTGTGGTGTGTATACATGTCCCCGTGCGTGGTGAATATCTCATGTTGGGGCCCCACCTTAGTGACTATATGCTGGTATGTGCTGTTAGTCTTTGGCGCTATCATTAACCCCTTAGTGACGGAACCAATTTCCACCTTAATGACCAGACCATTTTTTGCAATTCTGACCAGTGTCCCTTTATGAGGTAATATCTCTGGAACGCCTCAACGGATCCTAGCGATTCTGAGATTGTTTTTTTGTGACATATTGGGCTTCATGTTAGTGGTAAATTTAGGTCGATAATTTTTGCGTTTATTTGTGAAAATAAAAAAAATTGGCAAAAATTTTGAAAATTTCACAATTTTCACATTTTTTATTTTTATTCTGTTAAACCGGAGAGTTATGTGACACAAAATAGTTAATAAATAACATTTCCCACATGTCTACTTTACATCAGCACACTTTTGGAAAAAAAAAATTTGTGTTAGGAAGTTATAAGGGTTCAAAGTTCATCAGCAATTTTTCATTTTTCCAGCAAAATTTACAAAACCATTTTTTTTAGTGACCACATCACATTTGAAGTCCCTTTGAGGGGTGTACATGACAGAAAACACCCAAAAGTGACACCATTCCAAAAACTGCACCCCTCAAGCTACTCAAAACCACATTCAAGAAGATTATTAACCCTTCAGGTGCTTCACAGCAACTAAAGCAAAATGGAAACAAAAAATGGACATTTTAATTTTTCCAACAAAAATGTTCTTTTAGCCTCAATTTTTTCATTTTCACATGGGCAACAGGATAAAATGCATCCTAAAATTTGTTGGGCAATTTCTCCTGAGTACATCGATACCTCATATGTGGTCATAAACAACTGTTTGGGCGCACGGCAGAGCTCAGAAGGGAGGGAGCTCAATTTGACTTTTGGAGCTAATTTACCATTCATAAAATCAAATGGCGCTCCTTCCCTTTCGAGCCCTGCCGTGCGCCCAAACAGTGGTTTATGACTACATATGAAATATCGGTGTACTCAGGAGAAATTGCCCAACAAATTTTAGGATGCATTTTATCCTGTTAATCATGTGAAAATGAAAAAATTGAGGACAAAAGAAAATTTTTGTGAAAAAAAAGTACTTTTTCATTTTTACAGATCAATTTGTAAAGCACCAGAGGGTTCAAAGTGCTCACTATGCATATAGATAAGTTCCTTGGGGGGTATAGTTTCCAAAATGGGTCACTTGTGGGGAAGCGCCAATGTTTAGGCACACAGGGGCTCTCCATACGCGACATGATGTCCGCTAACAATTTGAATGGAAAATTAGCTCCAATAGTTAGCGGACACCATGTCGCGTATGGAGAGTCCCTGTGTGCCTAAACATTGGAGCTCCCCCACAAGTGACCCCATTTTGGAAACTAGACCCGCCAAGGAACTTATCTAGATGGGTGGTGAGCACTTTGAACCCCCAGGTGCTTCACAAATGAATCCGTAAAAATGAAAAAAGAAAATTTTTGTGGAAAAGAAAGTTCTTTTTCATTTTTACGGATCAATTTGTGAAGTACCTGGGGGTTCAAAGTGCTCACTATGCATCTAAATAAATTCCTTGGGGTGTCTAGTTTCCAAAATGGGGTCACGTGTGGGGGAGCTACAATGTTTAGGCACACAGGGGCTATCCATACGTGACATTGTGTCCGCTAACTATTGGAGCAAATTTTCCATTCAAATTGTTAGTGCACAAGGTCGCATATGGAGAGCCCCTGTGTGCCTAAACATTGAAGCTCCCCCACAAGTGACCCCATTTTGGAAACTAGACCCCCCAAGGAACATATCTAGATGCATAGTGAGCAGTTTTATCCCCCAGGTGCTTCACAAATTAGTCCGTAAAAAAGAAAAAAAAGAAGATTTTTGTGAAAAAAAAGTACTTTTTAATTTTTACGGATCAGTTTGTGAAGCACCTGGGGGCTCAAAGTGCTCACTATGCATCTAGATAAGTTCCTTGGGGCGTCTAGTTTACAAAATGGGGTCACTTGTGGGGGAGCCTCAATGTTTAGGAACACAGGGGCTCGCCATACACTACATGGTATCCACTTACTATTCCAATTGTTAGTGGACACCATGTCACGTATGGAGAGCCCCTGTGTTCCTAAACATTGAGGCTCCCCCACAAGTGACCCCATTTTGTAGACTAGACGCCCCAAGGAACTTATCTAGATGCATAGTGAGCACTTTGAGCCCCCAGGTGCTTCACAAACTGATCCGTAAAAATTAAACAGTACTTTTTTTCACAAAAATCTTTTTTTCACAGAATTTGATAACGTCATATTGAACATTTTCTTTTTTTCACACAATTTCTCACTTTTAGAGCATGTGCACAAGATATGGAGACACCGTGTCCTGGTCGTCTCCTCTCCTGCATTTTTTTTTTTAGTATTTCTTTATTAAATTTAAAAAAAAAAAACGACGTGGAGCTTTGCCATATTTTTGGTCCAGCCAGGTACGGCAGTCAGCTATGGGCTGCCACTAACCCCTTCTGCCTAGTTTTACCTGGCTGGAAACCAAAAATATAGGGAAGCCCTTTTTTTTAAATTATTTCTTGAAATAATTTTTAAAAAAATGGCGTGGGCTTCGCCACATTTTTGGGCCAGCCAGGTACAACTAGGCAGCTGGGGTCTGGAATCCTCAGCGTAGAGAGGCCCAAGCTTTCTGGCCCCCCCCCCCACTGCAAAATGCAGCCCGCAGCCGCCCCAGAAAATGGCACATTCATAGAAGCGCCATTTTCTGGCGCTGTATCCAGCTCTTCCAGCTGCCGTGTAGCGGTGGCAGACTGGGTAATAAGGGGTTAATGCCAGCTTTTTGGCAGCTGGCACTAAGCCCGAGATTCATAACGTCTGGCCAATATTAGACCGTACCATTAGGAATCTCTAGTAAATTGTAAAGAAGACACAAAACAGAGAAAAAAAATTTTATTGGAAAAAAAAACCCACAAACAATCTTTAGACCCCATCTTTATTACTGTGAAGTCCGACATAGTCCAAAGGGAAGGTCCGATGTAGTCCAGTGGGGAGGTCCTGCGACGATTCTCATTCACCATGATCTGCAGTTAACCCCTGTGTGGTCACTCAGGGGTTAACTGCAGATCATCATGCCTGTGTGGTCAATCAGGGGTTAACTGATCTGCAGTTAACCCCTGAGTGACCACACAGGGATGATCTTCAGTTAACCCCTGAGTGACCAAACAGGGGTTAACTGAAGATCATCATCCCTGTATGGTCATTCAGGGGTTAACTGCAGATCAGTTAACCCTTGAATGACCACACAGGGATGATGATCTGCAGTTATCCCCTGTGTAGTCACTCAGGGGTTAACTGAAGATCTTCATCCCTTTGTGGTCATTCAGGGGTTAACTGATCTGCAGTTAACCCCTGAATGACCACACAGGGATGATGATCTTCAGTTACCCCCTGTGTGGTCACTCAGGGGTTAACTGCAGATCACCCATGTGTTGTCACCCCGGGGTTAACTGCAGATCAGTTAAGCCCTCGATGATCACACAGGGATGATGATCTTCAGTTAACCCCTGTGTTGTCACTCAGGGGTTAACTGCAGTTAACCCCTGTGTTACAATACAGGGGTGATCTGCAGACAGTTAACCCCTGAGTGACCACAGAGGGGTTAAGTGCAGATAACCCCTGAATGACCACACAGGGATAGTTAACTCTGCCTCTGTCCCGGTGCACGCCCACAGAGCAGAGGCACCGGGACAGAGGCAGAGAGAAGAAGCAGACTCAGGATGGCTGGGACTGAAGGCAGGTGAGTATGAGAAGCAGGGGGGCAGGGGGGTGCCCAGAGGGGGGCAGGGGGGGTGCCCAGAGGGGTGAGGACAGGGGGGTTTTGGGAAAACTCCATCCGATCTGAGGTTTAATCGGATGGAGTTAATGAAGGAGCCACGGGGAGCATGCAGCAGGGAGGAGGGGGGCAGGGAGAAACTGCGGAGGGGACCAGGCAGGAGGGGTAGGGGGAAAATGACATTGGGGGGCCACTGAGGGGACCCCCATGGATGGCATCTCTATGTGATCTGACCTGTCAGATCGCATGGAGATGCAGCGGAGGCGGCGGGTTTTACCGCCGGCCGCCGCCATTTTGGATGTTGGGGGGAGGGATGGGGGTGGGGGTGTGATCCCCAGTACTGGGGGTCTTGGTGGACTAAGGGGTTAATACTTTCATTTTGATCCGATATGTGTTTTCATGTCAGATCAAAGTGAAAGTACTTTTTACCGACACTGTCACTGTTTGTAATGTGATGATCGGTAAACGGTGCTTACCAGTCATCACATCACATGTGCCGGTAAAACACCAGCTAATTACTAATCTCTAGGGTCTCAGCTACAATCTGTACGCTGACACCCTAGAGATATTAGCTCCAGGGGCGGTGCTACAGGGCTTTTTCCTGCCTTACATCTACAGACGTCGGCTAGGCTTTAGTACCCTTTTTTTCCGACGTCTGTAGACGTACGGCTGTCGTCTAGAGGTTAAGCCCCTCTCATTCATAACTGTCAACTGGTAACTGTCACTTTTTCCCCATTATGTAGATAGGGGCAAAATTGTTTGGTGAATTGGAATGCACGGGGTTAAAATTTCGCCTCACAACATAGCCCATGACACTCTAGGGGTCCAGACGTGTGACTATGCAAAATTTTGTGACTATAGCTGACAGCTGTCGATTTTCCTACAACAATTTTCCTTTCACTTTCTCCCCATTTTGTAGATAGGGGCAAAATTGTTTGGTGAACTGGAACGCGCAGGGTTAAAATTTCGCCTCACAACATAGCCTATGACGCTCTCGGGGTCCAGATGTGTGACTGTGCAAAATTTTGTGGCTGTAGTTGCGACGGTGTAGATGCCAATCCCGGATATACACACATACATACATACACACACACACACATTCAGCTTTCTATATTAGATGTTGCTAGAATGCTAGCATTCCATTGCTCCAGGACACTTCTGCTAATTCTGCTAGGGCAATTTCTACAACTTGGGCAGAAAAATCTTATGTCTCTATGGACCACAGATGTCGCTCAGCTGCATGGTCCATGCCAATGACTTTCTTTCAGTACTACAGACGAGGCATCCTCTGCTTCTTTTACTACTTTTGCCGGATCTTTTTTGGACTCTGTATCAAACCCTCCCAAATAAATATGGTCTAGATCCCATGTTGTGCTACCATGGACGAAGGCGAAGATTGGATTATTATGTCAATAATACCCCCCCCCGCGCTCCTCATCCGGGGGCGGCAGCATACAGACAAACCGCTCCTCACCTGCGGCGTGAAGGCTGATGCACTCCAGGGGGGGCAGTCTAAATACCGCACCGGGACCCGCCAGACTATGCCACCGTGCAAAAGTGTAACTCAGTCTGCATAGCTCAAGCCCCCATATGACTGTGTGGACAGAACAATAAAAGAAGGAATGACTCTTGGAACAAGTGGTAGAATAACATGAAACTGCAAAAAACAGAAAATTGCCCGGTATGAAAGGGTGAAAGTAAAAAGTCTGGATGAGTGAGTTTGAAACTGAATACCTATGGTTGGTAAACTGTTGTGTCCAGGGTCATATAATATACTGTAATGAGAAGCATAACTGTAAATAATATATGTACAGTACAGACCAAAAGTTTGGACACACCTTCTCATTCAAAGAGTTTTCTGTATTTTCATGACTATGAAAATTGTAGATTCACACTGAAGGCATCAAAACTATGAATTAACACTTGTGGGATTATTTACTTAACAAATATGTGTGACACAACTGAAAATATGTCTTATATTCTAGGTTTCTTCAAAGTAGCCACCTTTTGTTTTGATTACTGCTTTGCACACTCTTGGCATTCTCTTGATGAGCTTCAAGAGGTAGTCACTGGAAATAGTCTTCCAACAGTCTTGAAGGAGTTCCCAGAGATGCTTAGCACTTGTTGGCCCTTTTGCCTTCACTCTGCGTTGCAGCTCACCCCAAACCATCTCGATTGGGTTCAGGTCTGGTGACTGCGGATGCCAGGTCATCTGGTGTAGCACCCCATCACCATCACACCTCCTCCTCCATGCTTCACAGTGGGAGCCAGACACGTAGAGTCCATAGTTTCCTAGCGGCTATTTTTCCATGAAGGCCTGCTGCACAAAGTCTCCTCTTAACAGTTGTTGTAGAGATGTGTCTGCTGCTAGAACTCTGTGTGGCATTGACCTGGTCTCTAATCTGAGCTGCTGTTAACCTGCGATTTCTTAGGCTGGTGACTCGGATGAACTTATCATCCGCAGCAGAGGTGACTCTTGGTCTTCCTTTCCTGGGGCGGTCCTCATGTGAGCCAGATTCTTTGTAGCGCTCGATGGTTTTTCCAATTTTTCGGACTGACTGACCTTCATTTCTTAAAGTAATGATGTGCGCTCGTTTTTCTTAGCTGCTTTTTTTTTGCCATAATACAAATTCTAGCAGTCTATTCAGTATGACTATCAGCTGTGTCTCCACCAGACATCTGCACAACACAACTGATAGTCCCAACCCCATTTATAAGGCAAGAAATCCCACTTATTAAACCTGACAGGGCACACCTGTGACGTGAAAACCATTTCTGGTGACTACCTCTTGAAGCTCATCAAGAGAATGCCAAGAGTGTGCAAAGCAGTAATCAAAGCAAAAGGTGGCTACTTTGAAGAACCTAGAATATAAGACATATTTTCAGTTGTTTCACACTTTTTTGTTAAATATATAATTCAATAAAGTCATGAAAATACAGAAAACTCTTTGAATAAGAAGGTGTTTCCAAACTTTTGGTCTGTACTGTATATCTATTATATAATCACGAATGGGTTTTTTGCCCCTTTTGAGTCCGCTCACGCTGCGAGTCAGCGTGGTCATGTGGATACGCCCGAAGCATTGGCCGCGCAGCGGCCATTGCGAGCAGTTCTAAGGCGACTCGCTATGCCCACGCAGCGGGCATGGCGAGTCGCCTTAGCAGCGCGAAGCATTGGCCGCGAAGCGGCCATTGCGAGTCAGAGACTCGCTCTGCTAGAATCCCGATGCATGTGCATCGGGCACCCAGCTAGTAAAATATAAAAGCCGGTACGATGAGAATTAAAAGGAAAGAAAAAGATTATGTCCTTGAATATTTAACAGATCTATTTAACAGATACTTTTAACATACATTTAACAGATATATTTCTTTCACATTGTGCATACCCTAAGTTACGGCCATGATTCACTTTGTAACTCCCTATTGTTTTCCTTTTTTTTATTTTACAAAATGTATTTTTCTGTATTTTGATCACATTAATGGATTGTGGATTATGGCCAGTGGTGTATCTGTAAATGTGTTAAAAGCCTGAGGGTCTTTTGAAACAATCCAAAAGAGTCTGAAGGAATTAACAAAATGTTGTCTTGCAAACTGATCAAAGAATTGTATTTAAAAAGATGCAGGTTCTTTTGCTTGAAAGCACACACTGGTGGAGTAGATGGCAAAAAGAGTCAAGGACACAAAATATTGCATTCAGCTCCAGTATACATCCTTGTCATTCTCTGCTTGTACAAATATGTTGCTGCTTCATATTGATAAAACTTTAATTTATATGCCTGTTATCTTTTTACCTAAGCCACTTTAGTCTGAGCATTGAACCAGAATGTTTTTCAAAAACTATTTTGACAAATTACACAGGCCTGCGATGAAAAAAATACAAGAGAAGTTTTCACTGATTTTTATGTAATTTGGTGTGCTGATTACAAAAATGATCTCCATTTTTTTCCATCACGTAAGGATTTTTTGTAAAACCAAGATCAATATTTTTGCTAAAATCCTATTTAAAAAGGAATTCTGTCGAACAATTGTACATGTAATATCTGGCAACAGTGGTTTTTATCCATTTAAATTAATGTATAAATATACAGAGGCCCCCCCTGCTGGCACACGACCCCCCATTGGTATACAGAGGATTCCCCACTGGCACACGGCCCCCCATCGGTATACAGAACCCCCTGCTGGCATACGGCCCCCCTTTCGGTATACAGAGGCCCCCTGCCTCTGCATTGATCTCACCCTCCGATGTCCGCATGCACCCAGGGTCCTCCGTCCACTCTCCTCGCTGTATGCCGGCGGGTTCTACATGTGACCGCCGGGCGCAGTGATGATGTCATCCCTGCTGCGCCGCTCTCAGCAAACCTGGCATACAGCGAGGAGAGAAGCAATATCCATAGTATGGTGTTTTATGACTGTGAACAGACCTATAAGACCATGTATGTTACGCATATAGTGGACATATGCCATTTTATTTTTTGGCTGACTTGCTAGAAGATAAGTGTAGAAGAGGCGGCCTTGCATGCTGCTGCCCCCTTCTGCAATAATAAACAATTTCTTTGTTAAAAAAGAAAAATATATATATATATTTATATTATCAAAGAAAAATTAAAAGCTCTCTTAGGCGGCCGTCACACGCTGAGATATCGCTAAAGATATCGTAGACGATGTTAAATTTGCATATCGTCCGAACGACGCGCAAAATCGCTCATCACGACGCTACACCCACAGACATCGCTCAGACGATTCCCCGATCCACCCATCCAGCGATCGTCTGAGAGATGCAGTTATCAGCAGTGGACATCGTTCAGCTAAAGTCACACAGAAATCTCCTAAACGATGTGGGAGCAAATGTGGGCGTTATTGGAGCCGATAGGCGTGGGGAGATGGGCTCCAAGCTGCGCCCCTCACTACACCATTGGTGCTCAGTACTGCGTCCTCATTGGGTCAGATGTCCTT
Source organism: Allobates femoralis (assembly GCA_033576535.1). NCBI lineage: Eukaryota > Metazoa > Chordata > Amphibia > Anura > Aromobatidae > Allobates > Allobates femoralis. Next base: position 18,857 of record JARQOC010001955.1, on the reverse strand, counting down.
TGAAACATGGCGGCCTCATCCCCACAATGTCCTGTGATATTGATCGTAATGTATATGTGTGCCGCGCCCGCCAACATTGTGTGGGTGTATGACAAGGTGGACACTATATAGCAGGGTCGGGGACCACGCAGAATCGATTATCAAGTCGACGCAATTGGGTGCACAGTTCGGAGATATTGTGCAGCCGACGCCTATGTGTGGTGCTGAAGACAGCGCTTTCAAAATGGCGCCCTGTGAGGGCAGCCAATGGCAACGCATCATCTTCCACCAATGTGAGCTAGTGGTGAAGCAGCCAATCCGAAACCATTTCGTTGCACGAATCACCACTGAGGAGGTCAGGCAATAGGAAACTCCTGACACGCCTACGTGATGGATTTTGCCATCGCTGAAATCACACGTTTCGTGTGATGTCGGGAATTTACACGTGTCGATTGTGCGTATTTAATTGGCCGATATCGTCAGATCTGAGAACCGAACCTCAGATCACGATTTAGAGATTTGATCAGATATCGCTCGTCGTATCTGGCCGTCACACGCACAGACATCGCTTACGCGATGTTTAATCTGCCGCTTTCAAGCGATATCTTGCACGATATCTCAGCGTGTGACGGCTGCCTTAAAGGGATGTTTAAAAGAGATTTTTAAGGTTCCTGGATTTCTCATCTGTTGCCACATTTGGCACTGTTTCAAAAATTCACAGCCTGCAGGTGTCCCAACACCTGCAAACTCAAGGAAGCTTAAAATCTTTCTTTTAAAGCTCAATTCTATTCTACAGGTAGAAAGAAATCTGTAGACCAGATGGCTATGAACAACACCTAAACTTAAGTCTTCTCGTGAGCGTTTTGGCCTCAAACCTTCAAGGAAAGTTTTAGGGCCATTTTAAAATTTCTCACTTTTTTCCCAAACAAAACTGCGTTTTCTGATTTTTTTTTTTTTTAGTAAATTGTTTGCGTTTCCGAACAAAAACTGAATCTGAAATGTTTGTGCCGAATTTGAAATTGTTGAACATGTGCAGGGAAAGTTCGCTCTTCTCTACTCCTAGGCTGGTAATGCCTATGTATTAACAGTAAGAGACATGACAAAAATTGGATGGAGTGACTGCTATACACCCTGGAAGACTCAGAGCAGAGCCTCAGAAAACATTTTTTCCCATCTATTATATAATTGCCGTAGCTGACTTCCGTCGGAGCGGCGTGACTTCCGGTGGCTTGGTTAGCGAGTCCAGGTTACTTATCCTGGACTCTGTCCGTGGCCGCGTAGCGACCACGGCGACTCCCGAAGCAATGCCCGCAAAGCGGGCATTGCGAGTCGTTGCAGTCTTGCGAAGCAATGCCCGCGAAGCGGGCATTGCGAGTCGCTTGCACCCACCGCTAACCAAGCCACAGAAGCCCATACCACTGTAGTGTACACTGCTATAGTATACTACAGTCCCATAAGGGCCGACACGCGTATGCCCATGGGACTGTAGTATACCATCGCGCTGTACACTACAGCGCCATGCTCTAAAACACCCCGCCGCCTACCCCGCCGCCGAAGCCCCTACCCCCTGCCGCCTTAAGCCATTACCCCGCCGCACCCACTTCCCTCTGCCGCAAGCCCCTACCCCCTGCTGCCCTAACCCACTACCCCGCCGCACCCACTACCCTCTGCCGCACCTAACCCCTAAGCCACTACCCCGCCGCCGAAGCCCCTACCCCCTGCCGCCCTAAGCTACTACCCCGCCGCAGCCACTACCCTCTGCCGCAAGCCCCTACCCCCTGCCGCCCTAAGCCACTACCCCGCCGCAGCCACTACCCTCTGCCGCAAGCCCCTACCCCCTGCCGCCCTAAGCCACTACCCGCCGCAGCCACTACCCTCTGCCGCAAGCCCCTACCCCCTGCCGCCCTAACCCCTAAGCCACTACCCCGCCGCCGAAGCCCCTACCCCCTGCCGCCCTAAGCCACTACCCCGCCGCAGCCACTACCCCGCCGCCAAAGCCCCTACACCCTGCCGCCCTAACCCACTACCCCACCCCGCCGCACCCACTACCCTCTGCCGCAAGCCCCTACCCCCTGCCGCCCTAACCCACTACCCCGCCGCAGCCACCCTCTGCCGCAAGCCCCTACCCCCTGCCGCCCTAACCCACTACCCCGCCGCAGCCACTACCCCGCCGCCGAAGCCCCTACCCCCTAACCCACTACTCCGCCGCCGCCACTACCCTCTGCCGCAAGCCCCTACCCCCTGCCGCCCTAACCTACCCCGCCGCCGAAGCACCTACCCCCTGCCGCCCTAAGCCACTACCCCGCCGCAGCCACTACCCTCTGCCGCAAGCCCCTACCCCCTAAGCCCCACCTAACCCCCTACCCCCGAATCCGCACCTAAACCCCTACCCCCCCCTGCCCCCTAAGCCCCGCCGCCTCCTAAGCTCCCGCCGCTAACACCTAAGGCCCTACACCCGAAGCCCCCGCCGTCCCCTAACCTAACGCCCCCGTCGATCACTTACATGCCTTCTTAGTCATCTGATCGTCCGTCCGATCCACAATCCCTTCGTCCGGCCAGCCGTCCTCTTCCTCCGGCCCCGCCGCTCTTCTCTCTTCTTTCCGCCATCTCCGGCTCTTCGTCCGGCCCCCGGGCTCTTCTGTCTTCTTTCCGCCAACTTCCATCTCCGACGTCCTCTTCACTTATCATTAACATATAGAATGGACGACAAATCCGCCATTCTATCTTAATGAGATGTGAGCTGCTCTTCTGATTGGTCGCTCTCTAATGCCCTCAGCCAATCAGAAGAGCACCTCAGATCCCATTGAAATACATTAGCGGTGTGTCGGCGATTTTATGGCCGCCCACCTGGTTCTATTTGTCGGCCCTAAAATCGCGGACACACCGCTAATGCATCTCTATGGGCAGTCCGCCCGATTTCGGATTAGACGCAGACCAATCAGAATTCGAGCTCACTGCCCATAGACATGCATTAGCGGTGTGTCCGCGATTTTAGGGCCGACAAATAGAACCAGGTCGGCGGCCATAAAATCGCCGACACACCGCTAATGTATTTCAATGCGAACAAATTAATTTAATAATAAAAAAAATAATTAAAAAATAATTAAAAAATAATAAAAAAATAAATAAAAAATAAACGGACCTGAAAGAGAACTGGGTCTCAGCCTAAATAATAAATTTAATAATAAAAAAAATTATTAAAAAATTATTAAAAAATAATAAAAAAAATAAATAATAATAAATAATTCAATAAAAATAATAATAAAAAAATTAAATATATGCTAATTATATCAGCCCTTTCAGGACAAGAGACTGGTCCTAATAATTATATAAAAATATAAAATAAAAAAAATAAAATAATAAAAATATAAAAATAATAATAACACCTTTTGAGAAAGAGAACTGGGTCTCAGCCTAAATAATAAATTTAATAATAAAAAAAATAATTAAAAAATAATTAAAAAATATTAAAATAATAAAAAATAATAAATAATTCAATAAAAATAATAATAAAAAAATAAATATATGCTAATTATATCAGCCCTTTTAGCGGACCTGAAAGAGAACTGGGTCTCAGCCTAAATAATAAATTTAATAATAAAAAAAATAATTAAAAATAATTAAAAAATAATAAAAAAATAAATAAAATAATAAATAATTCAATAAAAATAATAATAAAAAAATTAAATATATGCTAATTATATCAGCCCTTTCAGCGGACCTGAAAGAGAACTGGGTCTCAGCCTAAATAATAAATTTAATAATAAAAAAAATAATTAAAAAATAATTAAAAAATAATAAAAAATAAATAAAAATAATAAATAATTCAATAAAAATAATAATAAAAAAATTAAATATATGCTAATTATATCAGCCCTTCCAGCGGACCTGAAAGAGAACTGGGTCTCAGCCTAAATAATAAATTTAATAATAAAAAAAATAATTAAAAAATAATTAAAAAATAATAAAAAAATAAATAAAAATAATAAATAATTCAATAAAAATAATAATAAAAAAATTAAATATATGCTAATTATATCAGCCCTTCCAGCGGACCTGAAAGAGAACTGGGTCTCAGCCAAAATTTAATAAATTTAATAATAAAAAAATAATTAAAAAATAATAAAAAAATAATAAATAATAAATTAAAAATAATAAAATAATTAATAAAAATAATAATAAAAAAATTAAATAATATTATCCTATTCATGGTATTATTAATGCTTTTAATGCTAATAATAATGCTATTAATGCTATTAATGCTAATAATAATGCTATTAATGCTATTAATAATGCTATTAATGCTATTAATTATGCTATTAATACTAATATTTCTCCTATTAATGCTATTAATGCTAATAATAATGCTATTAATAATGCTATTTCTCCTATTAATGCTATTAATGCTAATAATGCTATTAATGCTAATAATAATGCTATTAATGCTATTAATAATGCTATTAATGCTATTAATTCTGCTATTAATGCTAATATTTATCCTATTAATGCTATTAATACTATTAATATGCTATTAATGCTAATATTTATCCTATTAATGCTATTAATGCTAATAATAATGCTATTAATGCTATTAATAATGCTATTAATGCTAATATTTTCCTATTCATGGTATTATTAATGCTATTAATGCTAATAATAATGCTATTAATGCTAATAATAATGCTATTAATGCTATTAATAATGTTATTAATGCTATTATTAATGCTAATAATGCTATTATTAATGCTATTAATGCTAATAATAATGTTATTAATGCTATTAATAATGCTATTAATGCTATTAATTATGCTATTAATGCTAATATTTCTCCTATTAATGCTATTAATGCTAATAATAATGCTATTAATAATGCTAATTATGCTATTAATTATGCTATTAATGCTATTAATGCTAATATTTATCCTATTCATGGTATTATTAATGCTATTAATGCTAATAATAATGCTATTAATGCTATTAATGCTAATAATAATGCTATTAATGCTATATTAATAATGTTAAATAATGCTATTATTAATGCTAATAATGCTATTATTAATGCTATTAATGCTAATAATAATGCGATTAATGCTATTAATAATGCTATTAATGCTATTAATTATGCTATTAATGCTATTAATGCTAATATTTATCCTATTAATGCTATTAATGCTAATAATAATGCTATTAATAATGCTATTAATGCTATTAATTATGCTATTAATGCTATTAATGCTAATATTTATCCTATTAATGGCATTATTAATGCTAATAATAATGCTATTAATGCTAATAATAATGCTATTAATGATATTAATAATGTTATTAATGCTATTATTAATGCTAATAATGCTATTATTAATGCTATTAATGCTAATAATAATGCTATTAATGCTATTAATAATGCTATTAATGCTATTAATTATGCTATTAATGCTAATATTTATCCTATTAATGCTATTAATACTATTAATAATGCTATTAATGCTAATATTTATCCTATTAATGCTATTAATGCTATTAATAATGCTATTAATGCTATTAATTATGCTATTATTGCTATTAATGCTAATATTTATCCTATTCATGGTATTATTAATGCTATTAATGCTAATAATAATGCTATTAATGCTATTAATGCTAATAATAATGCTATTAATGCTATTAATAATGTTATTAATGCTATTATTAATGCTATTAATGCTAATAATAATGTTATTAATGCTATTAATAATGCTATTAATGCTATTAATTATGCTATTAATGCTAATATTTCTCCTATTAATGCTATTAATGCTAATAATAATGCTATTAATGCTATTAATTATGCTATTAATGCTATTATTGCTAATATTTATCCTATTCATGGTATTATTAATGCTATTAATGCTAATAATAATGCTATTAATGCTATTAATGCTAATAATAATGCTATTAATGCTATTAATAATGTTATTAATGCTATTATTAATGCTAATAATGCTATTATGAATGCTATTAATGCTAATAATAATGCGATTAATGCTATTAATTATGCTATTAATGCTATTAATTATGCTATTAATGCTAATATTTATCCTATTAATGCTATTAATGCTATTAATAATGCTATTAATGCTATTAATTATGCTATTAATGCTAATATTTATCCTATTAATGGCATTATTAATGCTATTAATGCTAATAATAATGCTATTAATGCTAATAATAATGCTATTAATGCTATTAATAATGTTATTAATGCTATTATTAATGCTAATAATGCTATTATTAATGCTATTAATGCTAATAATAATGCTATTAATGCTATTAATAATGCTATTAATGCTATTAATTATGCTATTAATGCTATTAATGCTAATATTTATCCTATTAATGCTATTAATAATGCTATTAATGCTAATAATAATGCTATTAATGCTATTAATAATGTTATTAATGCTATTATTAATGCTAATAATGCTAATATTAATGCTATTAATGCTAATAATAATGCTATTAATGCTATTATATAATGTTATTAATGCTATTATTAATGCTAATAATGCTATTAATAATGCTATTAATGCTAATAATAATGCTATTAATGCTATTAATACTGTTATTAATGCTCATAATACTGCTAATAATGCTATTAATACTGCTATTACTGCTAATAATAATGCTATGGCTTATATTATTGCTATTGATGATGCGATTATTATTTAAAAATCTTTAAAAAAAACAATAAACATATTTTAGATACCCGATGCATTTGCATCAGGCTAACAGCTATAACTACTATAATCAAATTAATGCACGTTCTAGAATCCCGATGCATTTGCATCGGGCTCACAGCTAGTTTTTAATAAGTGAGATGCCTAGACTGGTTGGCAGGACTCTGGATCTATTGTTTACCTTTTGTGCATTATAACCCTTTTCCAAAATGGCATCTGCTGCTTCACTCATTTGTGATCCTCCTTCCCTGCCTTTATAAACCCTAGTTTACCTTTTAGCCAATTCTCGTGTATTTTGCTTGAATCTCTGGCTCTTTTGCTTCTCAAGATTGCTCCTCCAGTAAGTCCAGCACAGCTCTTTCCAGCAACCTCTCCTGCTCTGTGACTCACCTGCAACTTTCTACCTTTATTTCTCAGCATCTGCCTCAGCCTGACAACCCTGGTCATGTAAACCCTGTCTGCTTTTATCAGCTTATTGTTATTAAGTGTAAAGTAGCAGTACTGATTGAACTTTCTAAGCCTCACTGCTCTGTTTTCAGTACTCATTCGCAGAGACTTGGGTGTGGACTGTGTTTTCTACTAAACTGCATCTCCCAGTGAGAGCTTCTTCCAAGAGACTTACTTTGCCAGCATTACTGTGGATGAAGTATTTTAGTGACTTCTCTGTTTATTGTGTATTTGATGAACTTTGTTCACTTGCTGCACATCACATTTGTTTGCTATCAAGTGTGTAAAATACAGACTATGCCATCATAACCTTGTTCAGTTGAGTCATTTGACTCAAGCTGAGAGACTCCTGAGTTATCCATTATAATTATTACACTGGTAAACCGATGCACTAAGTGCAAGGGTTGAAAGACATTTACCCCTGGCGGATATATTATATTTACATTATATAACAAAAAATTACAGGTAGACCTCATACATATGCTGAAAAGTATAAACGTACCCTGGAAAATTAAGAGTTAGGGTCACATGATTACCCTGTTGATATAGTGTGGATTAGGAGGAGGACAATAATAAGAAAACATGAACCATGTTCCCTTTTTTTGGGTGGGAATGGGTACCTTGTGTATCAGCCTCCCAAAAGGGCCTCAAAAAAGATTTTTTTCCCATTTTTAAGGAATGCGACTCCTAGACTGTTAAAATCTATGCACTAAGTGCAAGGGTTGTAAGACATTTATCCAAGTGGGATATACATTTACAGTATATAACTAAGACAATTACAGGTATATTTCATACATATGCTGAAAAAAGTATGAAGGAGTATCATACATACCTAGGAAATATTAATAGCGAGGGTCGCATGGTAACCCTGTTGATGTGGTGAGAAGGACAAGAATAAGAAGAAACCATGAACCATGTACCCTTTTTTGGGTGGGAATGGGTGCCTTGTGTGCCAGACTCCCAACAGGCAAGAATTCTTTGTCCCAACCAGAAGGATAACTTTCCAACTCCTCCTCCTCCCTCTCCTTCTTCCCTTCAGGACTGAACAGATAGGATGATGCTGGTGTGAGTAGTACCCTCACTAGTGTTGGCAAAGATCTCATTTTTCCATCCTTCTCAGCCCCCTCCTCTTCATCCTCATTATTAACCAATCCATGCTGAGAAGATATGATGAGATTGTGTACACTCTGTGTACTTTCTTCCTCCATGTTCACCTGGTCTACATGCAAAGCTTCTTCTTTAATTGTGAGCAGTGAGTGTTTAAAGACACAGAAACGGGATTGTTATGCTGATTGCTGCTTACAATTTTAGCTGATTCCTCAAAGATTTGTAGAACTTCACAGATATCAGACATCCTACCCTCTTTTTGGTTCTTATGTGGGGAGGCTGACCAGAATAATGATGAGCATATTGTAGATGGTATTTAACTGCTGTCTTCTGCTGCTCACAAAACTTTGCCACCATGTTTAATGTGGGGTTCCAGCGCTTGTTCACTCCCTTGAGAAAACACCTCCCTAGTGCATCAGCATTGCTCTACATAGCAGAAGTCACAATCTCCTGTGAATGCCAGCATTGTAATTAGTGACACAATGGTCATCAGTTCACCTTTGGCTGTCATGTCAATCCATTGGCACCCTGCAATCACATCACAGGCATGCGGATAGGAGCAGAGAATGAATCACCCACCTGCCGTCATGTGTTAAATCTCGATGTCCGAGACTGACAGTGCGATTTAACTGGTTAACAGTCACGGAGGAATCATCGATCTGCCCGTGGCTGTTAAAGGCACTTGGTGGCTGATTAAATTAGGCGACATATACAGGGAAAGGTCATGAAGGAGTTACATACAAAACATAAAACTTCAAAACCCTTTCGATCCCCCAACTCAGCTCATTCCAGCCTCCATACAAAATACAATGAATGTTACCCTATGTGTACAGCATCTTGACAAATATTGATTTGCCTGGCAAGGTACAGCATGTACTATACTTCTCATTGGTTCCACACAAGGTGGTCTCTTTGTAAGCGCTTAAGCCTAATAGAATAGGTAGCAAACAATCCTATAAAAATATGTTAATGAGAGTAATTCTTTGGTGTTTTGGAGTTATGTTGATTCCTCATATAAAGACAATTAACCTTAGTGATATATTGCTTTGGGGATGGTGAAGTTAATTGAATTCCATGTAGATCAATATGTATTCTTGCAATGTATGTTAAACGACTCTCAGCAATTTTACCATCAGAAACCAATGACCATCCAACCTCCTATCCTAGGAGACATGTTTTTGATCTTTGTTTAGCCTTTCAGCGAATGAAATATTCAAAATGTCAAGGATTTTGGATCAAGATGATACCTGGTCCACAATTCTCAGTTCTCCTAATATTACACATGCCCGTGACAGAGAAATCATAATGATAAAACAAAAAATACTCATACTTTGTTATCCAGATCTACACTGTTTATTTACTCTGGAACAATTCTATCATTTTTACCAAATAAAGCAAAAAAAAAAACCTCACCAAAAGTAGCCATCACCAACACAAGTTTAAATGCACCAGCAGGATGCAGCAGGCCCACCATGAGCAAACCAGGTGCAAAATACTGCTGAGACAACCAGTCTCAGCGTACCATATCATGGACGGGTGATTGCTGATATTAGAATGCACACAAATGAGGTTTAAACCAGGCGCCAGTCACACAGATAAATGATGATGCACAGAATCTGGAGTTCAGCCTTTTAGTTACGCCCAAACTATTAGATCAGGCAGGCTGCCCAGCACTATATAAGTGCACCACAAAGGACAGACACTGCAATAGGCCTGGCTGCATCCTGCATAATAATGTGCAATGAAAAATGATAAATGATATCAAATCATAATGTGAGGTATTGGTCAATATTTTGGCCACAATACGTAAGAATACATACAATCCCTGAAAGACTAATGGCAGGGGGGTTTCTAACTTACATGCAGATTTCTGATTTTTAAATACCCCATTTACAGACTTGCTAACACTTGGAGTCAGAAGACGCTTTTAGGCTCAGCGAAAAATCTGTAACTGGGTCTGATGTTATATGGAACACACATAACATTTCAAGTTTGTTATACTAGTGTTTGAGTATTTGGGGCCTCTGGCACCAGCACTTAGGACTTACTCTTACCAAAGCATCATCTCTCTAATACCTATAGTTATAAAACCAGGCTGAATTGTACAACTATCAAAAATAAAAAAAACCTCTTTAAAAAGTTAGAATATTAAAAACCTAGAGAGAAGTATTTCTGAATGCAAGATGACAAATTTGCTATTAATCTGTTCACCTTAAAATAGTTGCATCAGGTTTATCTATCCTTCGTTTTACAGACAAAATGCACAAAGATGAAAAAACTAATCAAATAACCATGCTGTCTGCTATGCAGGTGAAAAAATGAAGTAAACCAAGCAAGACTCCTCTGCGACAAAATCACATTATGGAAAGGCTTTCATTTATAGAGATGGTCTAAAAATAAATTGCCAATCAGTCTTTTCCATGTAATCAAATCTACGCTTACAATTTGGCTTTAAAGGAAATAACAATTTCTGAATTGCTTCCAGAACCCAAGTGCTGCAAGTATGATTAATACACTGCCTGAAAACTGATGGCTTATCAAACTGGCTCAAAATATTTCCTACATCTCCAAGCTAACTTTAACATTTCAAGTGGCTATGAAGGACGGAACGTTGAAACATAAGGCTGTATAGTTTTTCTTTATTGCATTCATGGCAGAAAGTAAAGAGGAATGGGCTGCTAGAAAAAGACAAGAAATGCTCCTATGAATTATCGATCAGCAAACAAATCCCTTTATAAACCGTTGTATTTCTGGTGAAAGAATTCTGCAGATTGTGCTTTGTGAACACACTTGACTTACTGGAATTTACCATTGACAAAAACTACTTTAAATTAAAAGCTCACCTTCGCTGGTACAACAAAAATGGATAAATGTATCCCTTTAGATCCAGAAACTAGTACCTAAATAGGAAGTAAATCTACACTGAAATTAATTATTTGGGACTCTAGGATGGATTTGCCTTAATCTGTCCTGTAGAAGATAAAAATACACCTTTTGCTGGTAAAGGGGTATCTTGACTGGAGATAGCGTTTGGCAAGCATCAAAGATTTGTTCTTACTCTAAATAAGCATAAATTGAAAAATATGTTATTTTTAAGAGTGCATTGTAGAGAAACGGCGATCAGTGGGTGCTCCCGTCCACTGGCCCAGCCACCTTTAGAAAGACCTAGACATATGAGACAAAAATGCGCATAGGGTCTTATCTCTTAGCAGACAGGGGCATATGCCCTATGAAAATTGCTCACCTGGTATGGTTGTGTAAACCCACAACGAGTATACGCGTTCGTACAGCTGCTGCTTTATCCACACCTCCACGTGCACCGTGGCAAACAACTGGAAAACTGGACGAAGTGTAGGTGATCTGCGCTGCTGAAAAGAAAACCAGAACCCGAGAAGTCTGGTGCAATGGTGTTTTTATTCCGCTGTGTTTCGGAGCAGCCTCTGCTCCTCCCTCAGGGATTATCCCTGAGGACGGAGCAGAGGCTGCTCCAATATTCGTCGGAATAAAAACACTATTATACCAGACTTCTCTGGTTTTCTTTCCAGCAGCACGGATCACTGACACTTCATCCTGTTTTCCACCTTTAGAAAGATGGCATGGACCAGGGCTCATCCCAACTGAACGCCCGAACTCCTTAACTGTGGGCAGAACACTACTCAGACAATATCGGGTGAAGGAGTGGTAAGGCTTTATTGTATCCCAAACAGTCAAAGGCATATAACACATACCAAGCAAACACTATACCAGTCAACAGAGTCTCACCCTTCTGCTGGCTCACCAGGATATAGAATGTTCATGCCTTTGGGGCTTCCAGGGCCACTTACTTCTATCCAGCAGCAACCCTCTTTCTTCGGGCACTCACCAAGAGAGGAATAGCGGCAAGCTTAGAAAGCTGATGGAACACAGCAATGTCTGTAGCCAGGTGACCAAATTGTCCCATCCTGGGTATCTTACATAAATAGTCTCTGATATTCCAGCCGAATTGAAGACTGTGCTCCTGCAGAAAATGATCCAGTTTTAGTGCTCCTGCAATTGGATCCGAAGCTCCTAGATTGAAGCCATGCAGAGTATGAAACATGATGGTATCCTGGCACCCGGAATCAACATTCCTAGGCTGAGGTTATGGTCTTCCAACAAGGACGCAGCCCCTAAATTGAATTCATGTAGCATATGAACTACTGGTAAATGAAACAGGCCCCCTTATACATCCTGAGCACTCATCTCAGGGCATTGTGGTCTTCCAGGATTGGTGGAATAAGGCGGTGTGCTTATTCGCTGGATTTCAAACTGCACACATAATTTTCCTTTGAGTAATGTAGACAGAGGTGAGTGAGGGGATTTACATTACATTTACAAACTTGGACAAGGGAAGACTCCGAATAGGCTGGCACGAAACAATGTCTTAGCAACACAAAAGATAACAAACTAAGATAACAAACAAAAAAACAATATTCTGGCCAAATTAAGAACAATAATTTCCGACATGCATTTAGAAAAGCTGTGTCTAAACATGCATAGTTCTTATTCATTATGGTTTCAACTGTTTACTGCAATATAATTTGGGAATGTTCAAACTTGAGGGCATATTTTTCAAACATGTTTTTAAAATAGATTTATGATGTAATATATTATTAAGTGTAGAGCTCAGATTTCCTGATACAGCACTCTGCGTGGGGGTCATTCCATGTCAAGTGATCCAAAAATTAATATTTTTTTTCCCTGACGTCCTCAGATTTTTTTAATTTTTCTTCTATATGAAGAACAACTTTAGTTAATTACAAAAAAAAAGTTTTGAATTTTTTTCTTTATCAGTTAATTTTTTACAGATTTTTAAAGTTTTAAAAAAGTGCGAATTTTGGCCTGGTATGGCTTTACATTTTCTATCATATCTCGGGCTAGAAATAATATAGAGAAACAAAATAAACACCAATCTACTCAGAACTGTGCAGGCTTTCACCAGATATGTCACAAGAGGATCTTTGTTAATATTTTACCCATGTGATCGCAAGCGCAAAACTTTAAAACGCATTTCCGAAAAATCGGCGCGCTTTAAATATTTCAAAAACTGCCCATGTGTCTGCTATGCTCTTAGCCACATCTGTACCAAATTTCAAGTTGGGATCGCGATGGGATCATATTTTAAAATATTTTAATATTAATAGCGTCAATGGGTCACTCTATATCAAGTGATCTAAATATGAATTTTTTTTTTACCTGACGTCTTTAGATTTTTTTAATTCTTTTTCTTTATGAAGTACTACTTTAGTTAATTACAAATTAAAAGTTTAGAATTTTTTTCTTCATCAGTTAATTTTTTACAGATTTTTAAAGTTTAAAAAAAGGGTGAATTTTGGCCTGGTATGACTTTACATTGTTTTATCTCAGGCTAGAAATAAGATAATGAAGTGGGAGAGGCATCATTTTACTCAGAACGGTAACAGCTTTCATTTGATATGTTACAAGACTATGTTTCTTTATATCAAATTCAAACTATTGACGGGCAATTGTGAAAAAATGACTGATTGTGTTCTTGGTTATATTTGTGCAGAGATTCAACTTGGGACCTGTCAAATTTATATATTTTTTATTTTATGGTTGTATGAGTTATCACAACTTATTCAATAAAACATTTACCGTATATACTCGTGTATAAGCTGACCCGTGTATAAGCCGACGCCCCTACTTTTGCCCCAAAAATCTGGAAAAACCTATTGACTCGTGTATAAGCCGAGGGTGGACCTCAGCAGAGGTATACAGCCCCCAGCAGTGTGGTATACAGGCCCCCCCAGTGGTATACAGACCTCCCCAGTGGTAGTATACAGCAGCCCCAGTGGTAGTATACAGCAGCCCCAGTGGTAGTATACAGCAGCAGCCCCAGTAGTATATACAGCCCCAGTGGTAGTATACAGGCAGCCCCAGTAGTATATACAGCCCCAGTGGTAGTATACAGGCAGCCCCAGTAGTATATACAGCAACCCCAGTGGTATACAGCAGCCTCCCCAGTGGTATATACTGACCCCACCAGTATATACAGCAGCCCCAGTGGTATATACAGAAGCCCCAGTGGTATATATAGCAGCCACAGTGGTATATACAGCAGCCCCAGTGGTATATACAGCAGCCCCAGTGGTATATACAGCAGCCCCAGTGGTATACAGGCCTCAGCAGTATATACAGCACCCCCCAGGGGTTATACAGCACCCCCCAGGGGTTATACAGCACCCCCCAGGGGTTATACAGCAGCCCCCTGGGGGTACCAACAGCCCCCTGGGGGTACCAACAGCCCCCTGGGGTACCAACAACCCCCAGGGGGTACCCAGCAGCCCCCTAGGGGTACCAACAGCCCCCAGGGGGTACCCAGAAGCCCCCTGGGGGTACCAAGCAGCCCCCAGGGGGTACCAAGCAGCCCCCAGGGGGTACCCAGCAGCCCCCTGGGGGTACCCAGCAGCCCCCTGGGGGTACCAACAGCCCCCAAATGCTGGCACTCGGCCCCCTTGTAAGGCTTCCCCCCCGCTGCTTATACATTACCATTCCGGTGTTCTGATCCGCGCCGCTCCTCGGTGCTTCTTCATGCTCCGTCCTCGCTGGCTGCATCCGGGATCTCCATTCTCCGGCCGTCGCGCGATGACGTCATATCGCTGCGACAGCCGGAGATCCCCGGATGCAGCCAGCGAGGACGGAGCATGAAGAAGCACCGAGGAGCGGCGCGGATCAGAACACCGGAATGGTAATGTATAAGCAGCGATGGGGGGGGGCCTTTGAGTGCCAGCTTTTGGGGGGAATATATGAACTGCTTCCCCCTGCCGCTGATTGACAGGGGGAAGCAGTGCATATATAATGAGCGGCCCCACGTGATGGGGCCGCTCATACAGCAGCCCCCCCCGCCTCCTCCAGCCTCCACAGCCCCGGCCCCACAGCCCCCACCACAGCACATACCGAAGTGACTCGTGTATAAGCCGAGGGGGAGACTTTTCAGCCCAAATTTTGGGTTGAAAAACTCGGCTTATACACGAGTATATACGGTATATGCAACAAAAAGAAACAAAAAACAAATCCCATAAGTGCCAGGATAAATACATCTTAGGGCCACGTCACACACACAGATATTTGTGCAGATATTGTTCACAGATCTCTGGCTGCAGTGAAATCATGGACATCTTGTTCCATTTTGTGGCCGTATTACAAATGTAACAATGTGTCCATGATTTCACTGCAACCAGAGATCTGTGAACAATATCTGCACAGATATCTGTGTGTGTGACGTGGCCCTTAATCATCAGAACACAACGCTCAGCATTTTCAACTTGAATGTATTGAACAAACCAAAAGAAGAAAGGTGATCATATCCTCAAGTTTGATTAAACAAGATTAAAAGAACCAAAAATGTTAACCCCTATTTATAAATATAAATTTGTTTTCTATTCTATCACTAAACATGTGATTTATGAAGTGTTTAATAAGAATAGTACAGTAGTTAAATCATCATTCTATAAATTATGAACTAATCAAACAATTAATAGTATGTTTTTAAAGTGGCATTTTATCAATTTGTCCCTTCTAGTGGGTGAAATGTAATCTTGTCCATAAACGCTTACTAGCAATCGCCATTTCCTTGTGTATCAAAGAGTATGTCCGGCCTGTCACGGTGTTAGGCTCCGCCTGAGTTAATATCTGATTTTTGTGCACTTTTAAAATGTCTGGCTTTCTTGGATACACAAAGTATGGCGCTGGACCAGAAGGATGCAATAAAGTCAATTCTACTTCTTCATTTTCACAATCTTTGGAGAGTACAGTAGCCAGCCACAAGCGCCAATCATATTCATATTTTTTCAAAAGGATTGCAACAGTGTCTATGATAAAATGCTGTTTCTTGAGAAGTAGCAGCCATTGCTGTGTGGGAAAAATACAGTTAATATTAAGTAAGGAAGATAGGTAATAAAAATAAAGATTTACAGTACACTTGAGATAGAACTGTATTACTATAAAGTGAGTTTTAGGGCTAGCGCGCACAGTTTTTTCTGTCTGCAGATACACGCTGCAGTTTTGGCAGCTTGTTTTTCTACCAAGTTTTTACCACATATGCGTTAGTTTTTTTAATCGCGTTTATTGCAGCGATTAAAAAGTAGTTCAAGCAGTGATTTACTCACTCTTGAGTGTTTCCAAAAACACTACATGTGGTGAACCCCATAGAAATCAATGGGGCTGTTTTTCTGAATGATGATCCCTAAGAATAGCACTGTGTGTATTGGCCCTTAATAATAAAAGCATTAAACTATGAATATATTTACTCACCCATATTTTAGTACACAGCCTTGATGGCTTTGTACAGACTATTGTTTGTTCAGGAGAGAAGATGTCCAGACTAGTGATGAGCGAGCACTAAAATGCTCGGGTGCTCGGTGCTCTGGCCGAGCATCTCAAGATACTCGTACTCGGCCAGAGCACCGAGCCCAATGTAAGTCAATGAGTGACAGGCTCCGCCCACAGACTTCCGGTTATAAAACGAGTAATTCCGGAAAAGGGCGGGAGGGTGGGCTTTTTCAAATCGCCGCAGCATAGAACACCTTGCCGTGGCCCCCAGAGGGATCCTATCAATTAATCTGCTCCCTGTATGGTGCCAGCTCACTGTGTGCACTGAAGGGAGCAGTGTATGTGTCTCAGATCGCTATTTATTACCGAGCGGTCCGAGCATCTCGGCAGTACTCGGTGCTCGCCGAGCACCCCGAGTACCGAGATACTCGTGCGAGTACCGAGTAGCGCCGAGCATACTCGCTCATCACTAGTCCTCCAATTCTGCCTACTGGTCCAATGCTTAGCCTAAGGCTTTGTTCACACAGGTTTATGTTATTTAGGTCCTGCTTCTAAGCTGTAACATATCAAAATAATACAGTAATGTCTAAAAATAATGGATTTGATAAATATAGACCCCACGCTTTTAGACCACAGGTTGAAAAGATCTGAATTCAAGATTTTTGAATTGACACTATAATAGTTAAATATTTTAAAATATGATCCCATCACGATCCCAACTTGAAATTTGGTACAGATGTGGCTAAGAGCATAAAAGACACATGGGCAGTTTTGGAAAATTTTTATTAAAATGTTTTTTCGGAAATGTGTTTCAAAATGTTGCTTTTGCGTTCGCATGGGTAATAAATTAAAATTAACAAATATACTCTTGTGACATATCTGGTGAAAGCCTGGACAGTTCTGAGTAGAATGGTGTTTATTTTGTTTCTCTATCTTATTTCTAGCCCAAGATAAAAAAAATGTAAAGTCATACCAGGCCAAAATTCACCCTTTTTTTAAACTTTAAAAATCTGTAAAAAATTAACTGATGAAGAAAAAAATTCTAAACTTTTAATTTGTAATTAACTAAAGTAGTACTTCATAAAGGAAAAAAAATAAAAAAAATCTAAAGACGTCAGGTAAAAAAAAATATTCATATTTAGATCACTTGATATGGAATGACCCATTGACGCTATTAATACTAAAATATTTTAAAATATGATCCCATCGCGATCCCAACTTGAAATTTGGTACAGATCTGGCTAAGAGCAAAGCAGACACATGGGCAGTTTTTCAAATATTTAAAGCGCGCCGATTTTTCAGAAATGCGTTTTAAAGTTTTGCGCTTGCGATCACATGGGTAAAATATTAACAAAGATCCTCTTGTGACATATCTGGTGAAAGCCTGTATAGTTCTGAGTAGAATGGTGTTTATTTTGTCTCTCTATCTTATTCCTAGCCTTAGTTATGAGGAGAAAATGTAAAGGCAGGCAACAGCAAAATTCGCACTTTTTCCGAACTTTGAAAATCATTTAAAAAAAAATAATTTTTTTTTAAAAATTTTTCTCTTCACATTTTGCATTGTCTGACATGCTATTATCAAATAACAAAATCTCAAAAGAATTAAAAATATAGAGGTAATAATCATTGGTTCACTTGACATGGAATGACCGGCATAAAATGATAAAATTCTGTCTACAGCCACACCTAGAGGGAGGCTAAGAGCAGCCGCCTCGGAAAAACAAGATATACAGACATGAGTAAAACGGAGTACACCCTATGGTTACCCTATGGTTAAGTACAACCTACACTATCTGGTTATATATATTAGGACATAATAAAAAAAAATGGCTTTGTAAGCTGACACCATACCTAATGTTTGCAAAATCAATAGCTGGTAGAACCACCTGGAGAAATTGCTGACTGATTTTATCCATGTCTTGCATTGTTCTGGTGAAATTTTTGCCCATTCTATTTTCTATGTTGCTTTAATTCCTTGAGGTTTGTGGGCATTTGCTTATGTGCATATACATTAATCTGTCACAGCATTTCAACTGGGTTGAGGTCTGGACTTTGACTGGTCTATTGTTTTACATTTCATCCATTCTGATTTAGATTTTGTTGTGCTGGGGATGTAGCATGACCCAGTTTTGGCCAAGATTCAGTTTTTGGATAAGAGTCCTCACATTTGACTCTAAGGGGCCTTTCACACTTGCGATTTTTTTCCTGATTTGGAAGATGAGGAAAAACCTGATTCTTACAGTATTTTGCCCATTCACTTTAATTTTGTCAGGTAGAATCTTGTTGCTTCATTTTTCC
>JARQOC010001954.1:15000-32032 GCA_033576535.1 Allobates femoralis | reverse complement strand
GATTTAATGGGGGTTTAAAAGCGGGAATATCCGAACATACCTTGAAACGTACAGATTTTGTTTGTTGAAAAATTTTGGGGGGCTCTTTAAAGTGTAAACGAACGATAAAAGGATGAAAAGATCTTTTGGATGTTCACCAAGATTTGAGACCCCTTAACCTCAAATCTATCTTTTCGCCTCCAATTAACGCTCTTCAGGAAGAAAGCTCTTTTAGGTGACAGTTTTTTGGGACGATATCGTTCAAAAACCTCCTTTCCTGCCCTTTATTACATCGCTCATTTCCTTCCTCTCCTATTTAACAGTTGCGCTCCCGCATAGGATATCGTTAAGATTTCCTTTTTGTGTACAGCCACTAAAAATGTCGGAAGATAGGGTTACGTGATCGTTCCAAGGATATCGTTTCCCGAAAACCTACGTGAAAAACCCACCATGGCCGGATGCCAGCAACTGGCAATTTATATATATATATATATATATATATATATATATGATGAAATTAATGTTGTTTTAATATTATATAGTGTTTGTTTTATTCAAATGAGGCAGCTGTGGCCATTAAATCCAACATCACATATCATGATGTTTTATTTATTACATAAGAAGTTGGGGAAATTGGTTCCATAGATTTAAGTAGGGCCTTTACAGTCACAGATTTTGACATCATGAATCCAAGCTCATTGTCCGTTATTATGGTATATTATTCTCTGCAATATATTTCTGCAGATCGTCTTGTATAATGCCCTGCAAGTCTTTGCACATTACTGATGTTAGACTAATGGTGGGTTTACACGCTAGGATATCCTGAACGATATCCTTGAAACGTCACAGATTTGTGATCGTTGAAAAGATATAGTTCGGGCGTCGTTACGTGTAAACGAACGATATAGGATGAAAAGATCGTTGGATCGTTCAGCCTAGATTTGAGATCCTAACCTCAAATCTATCGTTCGTCGTCCAATTAACGCTACTTCAGGAAGCAGCATCGTTTAGTGTGACAGCTTTTTGTACGATATCGTTCAAAAAGCTCCTATTCCTGCCGCTTTATTACATCGCTCACTCCTTCCTCTCCTATTTAACAGTTGCGCTGCCGCATAGGATATCGTTAATGATGTTCTTGTGTGTGACAGCGCACTAATGATGTCGGAACGATCACGATTACGTGATCGTTCCAAGGATATCGTTTACGATATCCTAGCGTGTAAACCCACCATCCTTGCGTGTAAACACACCATTCCCCTCGGAAGAAGCCTTGCGAAACGCGTAAGGGGGCCACAGCCATTGATAGGTAACACTTTGACCCATGAATTGACTTATTTATTAAGTATTTGTGATTTCTTTGCTTATTATGTACCCAGTTTTGGGGCATTGTATTGGTATTGAATAAGCAGTATGGTCTTTTTGTTCATTGCAGCTGCACCTTGTATGTTTCATGTGGTCACCTCATTGTGCTGTGTTGCATCACTTTTATTTGCGGCATTTTGCTGTTATTGTAATAAAGTGCACTTTACTTTTCAACTTTGGCCTGACTCCTGGGTTGTTTTCTATATGAATTACCGTATATACTCGTGTATAAGCCGACCCCCCTACTTTTGCTCCCAAAACCTGGGAAAACCTATTGATTCGTGTATAAGCCGAGGGTGGACCCCAGCACAAGTATACAGCCCCCAGCAGTGTGGTATACAGCAGCCTCCCCAGTGGTAGTATACAGCAGCAGCCCCAGTGGTATATACAGCAGCAGCCCCAGTGGTAGTATACAGCAGCCCCTGAGGTATATACAGAAGCCCCATTGGTAGTATACAGCAGCCCCAAAGGTATATACAGCAGCCCCAGAGGTATATACAGCAGCCCCAAAGGTATATACAGCAGCCCCAGTGGTAGTATACAGCAGCAGCCCCAGTGGTATATACAGCAGCCCCAGTGGTAGTATACAGCAGCTCCAGTGGTAGTATACAGCAGCCCAGAGGTAGTATACAGCAGCCCCAGAGGTATATACAGCAGCCCCAGAGGTATATACAGCAGCCCCAGTGGTAGTATACAGCAGCAGCCCCATTGGTAGTATACAGCAGCCCCAGAGGTATATACAGCAGCCCCAGTGGTAGTATACAGCAGCTCCAGTGGTAGTATACAGCAGCCCCAGAGGTATATACAGCCCCAGAGGTATATACAGCCCCAGAGGTATATACAGCAGCCCCAGTGGTAGTACACAGCAGCCCCAGTGGTATATACAGCCCCAGAGGTATATGCAGCCCCAGAGGTATATACGGCAGCCCCCCCATATCAGTATACAGGCCCCCCCTTGGGTAGTAATCCTGTAAAGGAAGATATTAGTATACTTATCCCTCCGCTGTCCCACTGCTGCTGTCCCGCCGCCGCCATCACGCTCCTCCATCTTCATCCAGCGTTTTCCGTCTTCTTCCGGCTTCCTCCTCTGTCGCGCAGGCAAGGACGTCATTGCCTGCGCCCACCGGAGGAAGCCGGGAGAAGACGGAAGACGCTGGATGAAGACGGAAGAGCGCGATGGCGGCGGTGGCGGGACAGCGGCAGCGGGACAGCGGAGGGATAAGTATGCTAATCTCTTCCTTTACAGGATTACTACCCAAGGGGGGGCACTGTATACTGTATACATTGTATACAGTATACAGTGACTCGCGTATAAGCCGAGGGGGGACTGTTCAGCCCAATTTTTGGGCTGAAAAACTCGGCTTATACGCGAGTATATTCGGTAATTGTTGTTTTGGAGGTCCTTTTATTTAATTTTGGGAAAAAGTCTTTGTCTGAATCCACTCTTGGAACAGTGTCTGGGAGGCTGTGGTCATTGCTGCACGCAATGTTGATCGTAAGCAGATCAAACAACTGACAGAATCTATAGATGGAAGGCTGTTGAGAGTCATCATAAAGAAAGATGGCTATATTGGTCACTAATTTTTTTGTGTTTTGTTTTTGCATGTCAGAAATGTTTTTTCCTAAATTTTGTGCAGTTATATTGGTTTACCTGGTGAAAATAAACAAGTGAGATTAGAATATATTTGGTTTTTATTAAGTTGCCTAATAATTCTGCACAGTAATAGTTACCTGCACAAACAGATATCCTCCTAAGAGCCAAATCTAAAAAAAATCCACTCCAACTTCCAAAAATATTAAGCTTTGATATTTAGGAGTATTTTGGGTTGATTGAGAACATAGTTGTTGACCAATAATGAAAATAATCCTCTAAAATACAACATGCCTAATAATTCTGCACACAGTGTATATGTGAATTACCTATATTATTTACCCATGGATTTTGCATCTAATGCAATTCTTTTGGGAAAAACTGCACATAAATCTCAACAAACTTTCAAGCGAAATTGACATGTTGCAGATTTAAAACATGCACCTCAGGACTGTGTAAGGAATGTAAAAAAAAATAACATGAGAGGACTATAAATCCCTTCTATTTTTCTGGAGCTTTGTTTTTTGGGCAGCAAAGATGCACAGCATCAAAACAGCATTATGGGAACTTAACCTAAATAAACCTGTATTCATAGGGTCCATCCATGGGCGTACCCAGCGTGGGGCATGGGGGGGCAGCTGCCCCCCCCCCCCCAAGAGGCTGCTTCCCCCCTCATGAGGAAGGGGTGAGCGTGGCACTGTGCGCACCCCACCTATTGTAGTACTACTGTACTGTGTGCCTGTGACATGACAGCCGCAGCGTGTGTGACATGGGGTGGCGGGGCCCTCAGGCTTCAGCCTCAGACAGTGTCTGCCGACTGCAGATCAGCTCGGCAGGCACTGGCAGGCCTGCAGGGGGACTCAGAAGTGATGTAATTAGTGACATCAACCCTGAGCGCTGAGGCTGAGTCCCAGGCTGCGGCTGCAGTGCAAGCTGCTGGCCTGTGAGGTGAGGACTGAGGAGGAAGGCTGGAGCCAGGAGCTCTAGGCAAGCAAGCTACAAGTGAAGACAAGACAGAGTGAGTGAAGTCAGAGAGAACTGACTGTTAAAAAATAGATGCATGTAAAAAAAGTGATGTGGAGGGTGGGGGGTTGGGGTGATGGGAGCCCAGAGGGTTGCATATTGGAGCCTTATGTGGGGGCTGCGCGCTTTATATGAGATGACATGTACTCCCATCTCATATACAGCCCTGCCCCCCATATCATATATACAGCATCCCTATAGGGCTCCTATATCATTCATATATGTGACCCCTAAAAGGCTCCCATTATTGGAGCCCTATGGGGGGGGCTGTATATGACATGGGAGCCCTATGGGGTTATATGTGATATGGGAGCCCTATAAGGCATTAAGGGGTCTGTATTATAGATGGGCGAATCTACTCGCTAGGACTCGTTACTCGGCGAGTAGCAAGGGACTCGCAGGACTCGGTACTCTGCGAGTTTCCCAGTGATTACTCGCACGAGTCCAATGCAAATCAATATCAATCCTAGTTTTGTCAGAAACGCTGACAAAACTAGGATTGCCATTGTTTGCATTAGACTCGGCTACTGTGCCAGTGATAGCAGGGAAACTCGCAAAGTAACTGCTGTTACATTGCGAGCCGAGTCCAGCTGTCTTCTCTGTGCAGGCTGCCAGCTCCAGGGTCCTAGAGCCCGCCTGCTCACAGAGATGATGTAGCAGAGCTGCGATTGTTCTCAGTCTGCTCATTCCCTGTGCATAGACATCTATCTATGCACAGGGGATGTAGCAGAGAGGACATCGCGTTTTGGACTACGTCGGACGGAAGAGGATTTTTTTAATTAAAGATGGAGTCCCTAATGGCTTTTTTTTTTATTTCAAATAAAAAATTTTCTCTGTGTTGTGTTTTTTTAACCCTTTATTGGAGATTCTTAGTGGCTGGGTCAAACGTGGCCTGACATTAAGAATCTCGGGCTTAATACCAGCTTGTATAACAAAGCTGGTATTAACCCCTTTATTACCCAGCGTGCTACCACCACCAGGGCCGCTGGAAGAGCGGGGTTCAGCGCCAGAGGATGGCGCTTCAATGAACGCGCCATCTTCTGGGGCGGCTGCGGGCTGCAATTTGCAGCGGGGGGTGCCCAGAAAGCTTGGGCATCCCTGCGCTGCGGATTCCAGCCCCCAGCTGCTTAGCTGTACCTGGCTAGACATAGAAATTGCGCGGAGCCCCATGCATTTTTTTTTTATTATTTCATGAATTTCAGAGTCAGAGTCTCAGAGTCAGAGTCTCAGAGTCAGAGTCAGAATCTCAGAATTTCATGAAATAATTAAAAAAAAATGAGTGGGGCTCCGCGCAATTTCTATGTCTAGCCAGGTACAGCTAAGCAGCTGGGGGCTGGAATCCGCAGCGCAGGGATGCCCAAGCTTTCTGGGCACCCCCCGCTGCAAATTGCAGCCCGCAGCCGCCCCAGAAGATGGCGCGTTCATTGAAGCGCCATCCTCTGGCGCTGAACCCCGCTCTTCCTGCGGCCCTGGTAGCGGTTGCACGCTGGGTAATAAAGAGGTTAGGGCCAGCTTTGTATTATCAGCTGGCCCTAAGCCCGAAATTTATGGCGGTCACGCCAATATTAGACATGACCGCCATGAATTTCTATTAAATTGTTTTAAAAAAAACACAAAGAAAATTTTTTATTAGAATATAAAAAAAAAAAAGCCATTAGGGACTCCATCTTTAATGAAAAAAATCCTCTTCCGTCCGACGCAGTCCAAAACGCGATGTCCTCTCTGCTACATCCCCTGTGCATAAATATAGATGTCTATGCACAGGGAATGAGCAGACTGAGAACAATCTCAGCTCTGCTACATCATCTCTGTGCACAGACATTCATGTCTGTACACAGGGAATGAGCAGACTGAGAACAATCTCAGCACTGCTACATCAGGCAGCAGGCGGGCTCTAGGACCCTGGAGCTGGCAGCCAGCACACTGAGGAGACAGGACTCTTATCTGTGCGAGTTTCCCAGCGATTACAGTTGCAAAGTAAACGAGTCCAATGCAAATAAATGACAAAACTAGGATTGCTTCAGGCTGAAGCTTCCGAGACACATCTGCGATTTGTAAATCTCACACTACTCGCTATTACTCGCTTCCCCATTCATTAACATTGGACTCGCTAGACTCGCAACGAGTAGCAAGTCCTGTGCTCGGACTCGCTAGAGTCAAGCGATTCCGAGTAATTTAGGATTCGCCCATCACTAGTCTGTATATGATATGAGACTCCCATATCATATACAGCCCCCCACAGGGCTCTCATATCATATGCAGCCTATGATATAGGAGCCCTATGGGGGGCTGTTGTATATATGATATGAGGACTGTATGGGGTATGGGAGGCTGTATATGAGATGAGACTCCAATATCATATACAGCACCCCATAAGACTGCCATATCTTATACAGCCCACCACATCGGGCTCCCGTATCATATACAACCCCCATAGGGCTCTCATGATGGGAGCCCTAAGGAGGGGCTGTATATGATACAGGAGTCCTATGAGGGGGCTGAATATGATTTGGGTGCCCTATGGCAGTGTTATATATGACATGGGAGCCCTATAAGGGGGCTGTATATGATATGGGAGCTCTATGGGGGGCTGTATATGAGATGGGAGCCCTATGGGACATTGGGGGGGGCTGTATATGAGAGATGGAACTTCCATCTCATATACAGTCCCCCATAGGGCTCCCATGTCATATACAGCCCCCGGCCCCCATAGGGCTCCCCAGTGGTGTAACAAGTCTGATGGGCACAGGTGCACAATTTAGGCCCCCCACCTTCCGCGTGCACGTTGGTCAGATGTATGGGCCCCGTGTAACATTCTAAATCCTATAAAGACTCACAAATTGACCCCTCTCACCCTTCATTATGTATTAATGTCCCTTATCCTGCTGTATATTGTCCTCCTCCTGGAATATGGCCTTTATCGTGGTATATATATCCCCCATCATGGTTTATATGGTCCTCCTCCTCTGCCACCATAGTCCTCCAATTATTATAATGCATCCCCACATTCCTCCATACATTACAGTGTATTCCCATAGTCCTCTATGTATTATAATGCATCCCATAGTCCCCCATCCATAGTCATCCAATTATCATAATGCAACCCCACTATCCTCTATATAGTATAACGTAGCCTCATATGCCTCCATACATTATAATGCACCTCCATACAGTATAAGTCTTCATCTAATATATAATTACCTTAAGGCACTTCCGTCATATTCGGCGCTGATTCCGTCGTCGTGTCTGTGGCTGCCTCTCAAACCCTAACTCGCAATGCCTTTGCGAGTCCTTGCAGAGTCTCTCTCTCTCTCTCCTCCCCCCAACGGCTTGCAGGACCTGAGATGATGTCACTGGTATGGGCGGGGCTATATCACATGACTGTGACATCATCACTGGCACTTTAATTGCTGCAGTGTCAGCACAGGAGACATCATGCCGCTGTCTCACATCAGACGTGTCCTCATCAGTGATTCTCTGCCTCTGACATCCTGCGATCACAAGGGAACATAGAGGTGACAGAGGACCCCGGACTGAGCCCCCAAGAGCTGATCTCCAGGATACAGGTGAGAGGAGGCTGCACAGGAGCAATGCTCTGCAGACAGGAGGGGGCTGCACAGGAGCAAAGCTCTGCACAGAGGAGGAGGCTGCACAGGAGCAATGCTCTGCAGAGAAGAGGCTGCACAGGAGCATTGCTCTGCATGAGGGGAGGCTGCACAGGAGCAATGCTCTGCACAGAGGAGGCTGCACAGGAGCAATGCTCTGCAGAGGGGAGGCTGCACAGGAGCATTGCTCTGCATGAGGGGAGGCTGCACAGGAGCATTGCTCTGCATGAGGGGAGGCTGCACAGGAGCATTGCTCTGCAGAGAGGAGGCTGCACAGGAGCAATGCTCTGCAGAGAGGAGGCTGCACAGGAGCAATGCTCTGCAGAGAAGAGGCTGCACAGGAGCATTGCTCTGCATGAGGGGAGGCTGCACAGGAGCATTGCTCTGCAGAGAGGAGGCTGCACAGGAGCATTGCTCTGCAGAGAGGAGGCTGCACAGGAGCAATGCTCTGCAGAGAGGAGGCTGCACAGGAGCAATGCTCTGCAGAGAGGAGGCTGCACAGGAGCAATGCTCTGCAGAGGGGAGGCTGCACAGGAGCATTGCTCTGCAGAGAGGAGGCTGCACAGGAGCATTGCTCTGCAGAGAGGAGGCTGCACAGGAGCATTGCTCTGCAGAGAGGAGGCTGCACAGGAGCATTGCTTTGCAGAGAAGAGGCTGCACAGGAGCAATGCTCTGCAGAGGGGAGGCTGCACAGGAGCATTGATCTGCATGAGGGGAGGCTGCACAGGAGCAATGCTCTGTACAGAGGAGGCTGCACAGGAGCAATGCTCTGCATGAGAGGAGGCTGCACAGGAGCAATGCTCTGCAGAGAGGAGGCTGCACAGGAGCATTGCTCTGCAGAGAAGAGGCTGCACAGGAGAAATGCTCTGCAGAGGGGAGGCTGCACAGGAGCATTGCTCTGCATGAAGGGAGGCTGCACAGGAGCAATGCTCTGCACAGAGGAGGCTGCACAGGAGCATTGCTCTGCATGAGGGGAGGCTGCACAGGAGCATTGCTCTGCAGAGAGGAGGCTGCACAGGAGCAATGCTCTGCAGAGAGGAGGATGCACAGGAGCAATGCTCTACAGTAAGGAGACTGCACAGGAGCAATGCTCTGCAGAGAGGAGGCTGCACAGGAGCAATGCTCTGCACAGAGGTGGCTGCACAGGAGCATTGCTCTGCATGAGGGGAGGCTGCACAGGAGCAATGCTCTGCAGAGAGGAGAAGGCTGCACAGGAGCAATGCTCTGCAGAAAGGAGGAGGCTGCACAAGAGCAATGCTCTGCAGAGAGGAGGCTGCACAGGAGCAATGCTCTGCAGACAGGAGGCTGCACAGGAGCATTGCTCTGCATGAGGGGAGGCTGCACATGAGCATTGCTATGCAGAGAGGAGGCTGCACAGGAGCATTGCTCTGCAGAGAGGAGGCTGCACAGGAGCATTGCTCTGCAGAGAGGAGGCTGCACAGGAGCATTGCTCTGCAGAGAGGAGGCTGCACAGGAGCATTGCTCTGCAGAGAGGAGGCTGCACAGGAGCAATGCTCTGCAGAGAGGAGGCTGCACAGGAGCAATGCTCTGCAGAGAGGAGGCTGCACAGGAGCAATGCTCTGCAGAGAGGAGGCTGCACAGGAGCAATGCTCTGCAGAGAGGAGGCTGCACAGGAGCAATGCTCTGCAGAGAGGAGGCTGCACAGGAGCAATGCTCTGCAGAGAGGAGGCTGCACAGGAGCAATGCTCTGCAGAGAGGAGGCTGCACAGGAGCAATGCTCTGCAGAGAGGAGGCTGCACAGGAGCATTGCTCTGCATAGAGGAGGCTGCACAGGAGCAATGCTCTGCAGAGAGGAGGCTGCACAGGAGCAATGCTCTGCAGAGAGGAGGCTGCACAGGAGCAATGCTCTGCAGAGAAGAGGCTGCACAGGAGCATTGCTCTGCATGAGGGGAGGCTGCACAGGAGCAATGCTCTGCAGAGAGGAGAAGGCTGCACAGGAGCAATGCTCTGCAGAGAGGAGGCTGCACAAGAGCAATGCTCTACAGTAAGGAGGCTGCACAGGAGCAATGCTCTGCAGAGAGGAGGCTGCACAGGAGCAATGCTCTGCACAGAGGTGGCTGCACAGGAGCATTGCTCTGCATGAGGGGAGGCTGCACAGGAGCAATGCTCTGCAGAAAGGAGGAGGCTGCACAGGCGCAATGCTCTGCAGAGAGGAGGCTGCACAAGAGCAATGCTCTACAGTAATGAGGCTGCACAGGAGCAATGCTCTGCAGAAAGGAGGCTGCACAGGAGCAATGCTCTGCAGAGAGGAGGCTGCACAGGAGCAATGCTCTGCAGAGAGGAGGCTGCACAGGAGCAATGCTCTGCAGAGAGGAGGCTGCACATGAGCAATGCTCTGCAGAGAGGAGGCTGCACAGGAGCAATGCTCTGCAGAGAGGAGGCTGCACAGGAGCAATGCTCTGCATGAGTGGAGCCAAGATGCTGGGGACGGCGGAGTGAAAATGCCGTGGCGGGGAAGACGATCACCCGCTGGTAAGTATGACAGGCAGAGTGCCTCTGTCCTCTGCTGACCACTCTGCCCACCGCACTGCGCTAACCACTCTGCCCGCTGCACTGCACTTGTAGCCGATTTGAAAAAAAGTGATGTTATGTCAGCGCTCTAAACACTTCAGGACTCGGCTCTATCATAAATTACCTGTAGGCTTTATTAATTCAGTATGGGATCCAGTTGAAACGCGTTGTGGAGACTGGATCCCATACTGAATTAATAAAGCCTACAGGTAATTTATGATAGAGCCGAGTCCTGAAGTGTTTAGAGCGCTGACATAACATCACTTTTTTTCAAATCGGCTACAAACTCTCTTCCCATCCGGGAAGCGTGATCATCAGCTGCTTGGTGCTCAGGACCTCGCACACGTCACACGGACACTCCCCTACAGCTGTCACGTGGACCGATCACCGGCGGACCACGTACATCATAACACTTCTCGGCTTGGAGTCGGCGTGGAGCCAGCGTGGAGACCCGAGACTGAACCTCAACATATCAACCTGTTGTGCGGTCGGCACAACAGGATCAGGTGAGCAGGGAGCCTGCATAACCGACCCCTACCCCCATAACACACAGGTGGCGCAACCCCTCTTTGTTTTTATATCGCTGCACTGCACTGACCACTTTGCCCGCCGCACTGCGCTGACCACTCGGCCCACCGCACTCACTGCTAACCACTGAGCCACCGCGCAGTGCTAACCACTCACCAACCACGCAGTGCTAACCACTGAGCCACCGCGCAGTGCTAACCACTGAGCCACCGCGCAGTGCTAACCACTGAGCCATCGTATACTCTGCTAACCACTGACCCACCATACTCGCTAACTACTAACCCACCGTATACAGCGCTAACCACTGAGCCACCGTACACTGCTAAACAGTGAGCGACCATACTTTGCTAACCACTAAGCCACTGCGCAGTGCTAACCACTGAGCCACCATATACTGTGCTACCCACTGAGCCACCTGTATACACACAATTAATTTCACCACACTCCCCTAAATATTAGTAAATAAACTATATATGGATTCTAGACTACCCGATTCTTTAGAATCGGGCTCACAGCTAGTATAGTATAATTCACCCCCATAATTCACCATATAGTATAATTCACCCATAGTCCTCTATACAGTATAATGCGCCATCAATAGTCCTCCATATAGTATAATGCACCCCCATAGTTCTCCATATAGCCCTACATACAGTAATGCACCCTCACAGTCCTGTGTTTATCATAGTACAGCCTTCCATATAGCACAGTACAGCCTCATAATTCTCCATACATTATAATGCAGCCACGGTGAGCCACCCCCTTTTTCCCCCATACTCCTCTGGCCAGTGTGTACTCCTTTAAAAAAATCTGTACTTACCTCTCCTGGTTCCACCGCAGCTTCCCAAAACTGAAGACATAGGAGGAGGCGGTGACGCCGAGTGTTGCACAGTGTAACGCATAAAAGCAGGAAGTGCCGCCTAGTCCACACTAGGAGTAGGTGGTGCTTCCTGCTTTTCATTTGTTCTACTGTGCAACGCACGGCATCACCGCTGTGGTAAGAGGAAGCGCAGGTGGGAGTCAGTGGATAGCAGGAGGCTCAGTGAAACATACGAGACCCTTAGCGGCCCGTGTGCTGCTGTACAGTGATGGTACGAGAAGCGGGCGCAACCTGAGCGACCATGGCTTGCTCCCCCCTAGTTTTGATCCTGGGTACATCCATGGGTCCATCATATCTATGTAATATGGTGCAGGGCAGTAGCCATGGGCAAGGTAGTCATCTGCTGCACCCTGGCTTATTACATTGAAGTGGGTGTCCTGGCTTGGTGTGTGTACTTGTGCTAGGGAAGTGATAAACCCTTGCAGGTTGCATGATGCAGATGACTTCAGCTGGCTAGGAACATATGTTGTACAACTCAAGGAGGGAGTCCACCAGTTGTTTAAAAACAGTCTTTTACTAAACAGCCATTTGATGACAACTATATTCAGTAGATAGTGGGTACATAACATCTTGTACATTACTTCTTTAATGCAGAGCATCTCTACACAGTGTCTGCTTACTTTTCAGCTTCCCTTGCTCCTGCCTGTACTAATCTTGCTTCCTTCAACACCTGGGAGCTCAGTACCATACTACAGTTCATAAATGTCATATCTCAGTCAACTCTCTCTTGCGTCTTTCTTCAGGAATGAATCTCGCTATCCTTTGTATTGAGCTCCTTCCACACGTGATGCAGCTTTGCTAATATCCAGACCTCATATCTGTCACTGCTGTACGTTTTGCCCTATATGCTGACATGATGGGAAACTGTGTCTGTCTGTGCACTTGCCTTTCACATTAAATCCCAAACATAAACTCCATCTTACCCTATGGTCAAACAACATACCTTCTATCATTTGTGAGGTAGCAACCGGCTATATCATAAATGGCCGGTATGTATCGCACAGGCAGAGGTCTGCTGCAAGATAAATCCAGGTTGTTTCCTGGGACTTGAAGTTCTTTGAATCTGACTGTATTAAGACCTAGATTTATAGGTTAGCCAGAAAGTTCTAGGTAGGTCTTGCTAACCACATACTTTCCATGGGTGTTCTCATGTGTTATAATGAGACTGCTACTGGGTCATCTGGTCTCTGATGTCAGCCAGGTTTTAGAATTACAGACCTAAAGTGCTTTCACATCTGCGCTCCAGTGCGTTATGCAGCATTGTGCTAGCGCAGGTGCTAGCGTAGTGCAAGTGCAGTGTAATGCAGCTGAGTGCAGATGAAACAATATGCGCTAACACCGCAATTACCTGGTAAGGGGAGCGCAGCCAAATGGAACCCGAAAGCGCAAGTGTGAAGAGGGGTTGTTGCAGAGTGCATGCATTAGTCCGGACGCACCGGAAACACTTCATGTGACGTCTCCGATGCATCTGGAATAGCGCATGCGCCCTGCAACAACCCTTCTGACAGATAACCACAAGGAAAGGGGATTATGTGATTGACTGAGGTCAGTAAGTGAAGGACGGCTATGTCCTCACTGGAACACATAGGTGGAACTGTAGCCAATGTGTGTGGACATATCCACGGTTGAAATGGACTAGAGGTCACATACGTTTCTGTAAAATGGGCGGGCATACCAGCTGAAGTTACGGACTGAATGATATATACATTGCTTGTGGACTGTATGTAATGGTTACTGGCTACAAAGCTGAAGTAGTGGTTTGTGTACATTTTAAAAAACCAACAGGATATGATTTAAACATAAACTGTTGCTGTGTGCTTTAAATCTGCCATCAATTGAGTGTTCCCCAATATGTTCAATGAGAACTGCCTCACATATGACTAACACATTACAATATACATTGCAACACTATTAATATATGTCACAGTTCACATCATGGTCGTAATCAGCGTGGGGCAGGGGGGGCAGCTGCCCCCCCAGAAGGGAACCTGTCACCCCCTTTGGCCAGTGGAATATCTATGGGAACCTGACGGTGCATTTTCCCAGGGCGAAGCAGGGGGAGCACCACCTGGCCTCCTGCTGCAGCGTCCGAGGTCTCTCCCTGCCGACCACATCTTCCGTCTCCCCCCTCCCTGCTCCCGCTATCAGCTGACAGCGGGGGCAGAGAATCTGATGCTGCCGACTCCTGAAGTCTATTGTACCATTGTACACGAAGCGACTATTAGACGCTCTGTATGTACAATGGAAGCCCTGTTTCCCGGGCCACGTCATCAGGTCACCTGATTACACTGATGACAGAGGCGACAGAAGGATGGAGTGCTGCATTCCACACTGGAGCTGAGGAAGACAGGGGGCATTAACGTAATTAGGGGAAGGGGACAGAGTTGGGGGGTGTATGAGGAGCAGAGTGGGGGGAGTATGAGGAACAAACTGGGGGGAGAGGATAGGGGGTGTATGAGGAGCAGAGTGGGGGGAGTATGAGGAGCAAACTGGGTGAACAAGGTGGGGAGAGAGTATGAGGCACAACCTGGGGGAGTATGAAGAGCAAACTGAGAGGACAGGGTGGGGGGAGTGGATGGGGGGTGTATGAGGAGCAAACTGGGGGGGACAGGGTGGGGGGAAGTATGAGGAGCAAACTGGGGGAGAGGGTGGGGGGAGAATATGTGAACCAAATGGGGAGAAGATGAGGGGAGTATAAAAGTAGCAAATGAGGGGGAGAGGTGGGGGAGTGGTGTATGTGGAGACAGCACGAAGAGAAAATGGGGGATTTGAGGACACAATACGGAGCAAGGGGAGATGGGTATAGACACAGTATGTGGAGGACAGTATGGGAAGCAAGAGGGTAAATTTGAGGATCCAGTATAAAGAGTAAGGGAAAGATGGCTGCGGCACAGTATGTGGAGTGAGGGGGGATTATATGGGTGTGGAGACATTATGCGGAGTGAGGGGCATGGTTGCGACACAGTATTTGGAGTGAGAAGGTATAGGTGTGGACACAGTATAAGGAGTTAGTGGGGGTTATATGGGTGTGGATACAGTATAAGGAGTGAGGGGGATGGCTGTGGCACAGCATTTTGAATGAGGGGGATCAGTGTGGACACAGTTTGAGGTGTGAGGGGGATGGCTGCGGCACAGTATGTGGAGTGAGGGTGGACCGGTGTAGACAAAGTATGTGGAGTGATGGGGATGGCTGCGGCACAGAATAGAGAGTGAGTAGTGTGGGGTTGTATGGAGAGGGGGCAGCATGCAGGGACAGTATGTTGAGGATGGGGAGTTTGATGAGATAGAACAGTATAAACAGTGTGCAGTATAAGGGGACATAGTGTTAGAGGACAGTGTGACCAGGGTGCCCAGTATGGAAGGAGAGGGCAGTGTGGAGGGCATGTGCCATGAGAGGGACAGTGTGTAAATCATATGTGCAGGGAACAGTGAGGAGGAGCAATTATTTATTCTGGGGCACAGTGTAGGGCAGATATTTTTACTTAGGAGAATTTTGACAATTCTGCTATTTTTAAGGGTATTGTGCCGGGATGTGCTGCAGAAGACCGGAGAAGATGGACGTCTCCATAGATGAGCTGCAGATGTGAAAAGTCATCAAGGTGCCTGGACAAGATGAAGGAAAGAAATAGACGGCCCCGATCGGAGACAACGTCATCTATAAGGTACCTGGATGTAAATAATTATTTGTGATAATGACTAATTCTCATGAGTACTGTGGTTCTTGTATGCTTCTATTGATGGCTGATAACAACAACTCCCAGTACCCTTACCATTGTTAAGGATGTAGTAGAAGTTGTAGGTTCATGCAGTACAAATGTGTGACCTGACATTACAATTGTTTTACCAAGTTCTGATGGTGGTTCTGATGATGAATTGTGTTACTGATGAAGGTTCTATTTATGTATTTCTGTACCTCTGGTGGGTCTAGTGATGTATTGATGACGGTTTTGACATAGTGCTTTTGTATTGATAGGGGTTATATGGATGTATTTCTGTACTGAGGAGGGTTTTGATGCTGTGTTTCTGCACTGATGAGGGTTTTGGTGATGTATTTCTGTACTGAGAGTATTGACATAGTGTTTCTGCACTAATGGAGGTCATATGGATGTAGTTCTATACCTCTGGTGGGTCTGGTGATGTAGTTTTGTGGTGTTTGTGCTGTAGTTTTGTGCTTGCGAGACTCGGGCACAGGTGCGCTTGCATTGAGCATGCAGACCTGCGCCACTGCGCAGGCATGAGAGCAACGTGACATACACAGGAGCGAGACAGGCATTTCAACCAGTGGGGCAACAAGGACCAGATTGAGAAGATCCTCCCGGACCATTTTCAGCTAATTTCTATACCGCACAGAAGATATTAAAAGTTCATTTTTGAGGTACACAGGGGAACCGCTGAGCATATAGAGTGGTAACAGGAATCCCAAATACATAATGTATAAAGTGGTGGGTAATGGGTTAGAATGGCCAAAGGGAGTGACAGGTTCCCTTTAAAGAGAACCGGTCAGCTCTTTTTGAAATTCCCGGCTCCTGTGGTACTCTGACGCGTTGGCCGAAACGTCATATCCGACCCGATGCATTGTGGGGGTTGATCATGTGTTTGTCCCGGCTTCAATATGCGCACTGCGCATGCGCTGGAGCCCGGCCGAACATGTGATCAGCCCCCACAATGCACCGGTCCGGATATGATGTTCCGAACTACCATGGCTTGCCCCCCGCCCCTAGTTTTGATCCTGGGTACACCCATGGTTCACAATTACAATAACAATAAAACTGGTGTCTTCAAGAGAAAACATGGGCAAAATGTACATCTCCTTCCTTACATAAAGTTGGATTGAGTCTCTATTTATTTAGGATTTGGGTTGTCAACTCTCCCAAAAGCCTCCTGATACAGTATTATAAGTGTGGAGCCCACTGGGACGGGGTACTCGGTACCGGACCAGGTTGCTGCTGGGGATGTCACGGAGGTCCTGGTCCAGACCGCGTCCTGGGTTCACACAAGTAAAAGGGGATATACACAAAGGATACAGTTTGTCGTGACGCCACCCACGGGTTGTGGTCAATGATGGGACCACAGCTGCAGCGCTTCTCTGCCAGGAGGATGGATGGGCTGCAGCCGGATGGATGAGCCCGCCGCGGGTCGGGCTGCTCCTGACAGGATAAAAGGTAATTTATACAGTTCAGGGCAGGGCCGGACTGGGACCAAAAAGCAGCCCTGGAAAACAAGCCCCAGCAGCCCACATACTATATCACCCATCAGCCCCGATCAGTGAAGTTTGCTTTTACGTTGTCGTGGCCTCATCACTTTCTTAGGGCCCTTTCACATCAGCGTTTTTTTCGCGGCCGCACCTGCCGCAAGTGCAAAACCGCACTTGCCGCACCTGCCGCAAGTCCCCCTATACTTTCTATGGGGATTACCGCAACCGCGCCGCAAGTGCAGCGGTTATGCGGCAATTGCGGCAGATGCGTTTTTTTTCACCGCATCTGCCGCAAATTTAAAAAAACGCTGATGTGAAAGGGCCCTTAAAGGAGTTAT
>JARQOC010001954.1:0-10000 GCA_033576535.1 Allobates femoralis | reverse complement strand
CATGTCTGTACACACACACATGTACTGTACACACACACATGTACTACACAACACATGTACTGTACACACACACATACTGTACACAAGACACATGTACTGTACACACACAACACAGACACATGTACTGTACACACACACACACAGACACATGTACTGTACACCACACACAGCAATACTGTACACACACCAAGACACATGTACTGTACACACACACACACACAGACACATGTACTGTACAACACACACAGACACATGTACTGTACACACACACACACACAGACACATGTACTGTACACACACACACACAGACACATGTACTGTACACACACACAGACACATGTACTGTACACACACACAGACACATGTACTGTACACAACACACACACAGACACATGTACTGTACACACAGACACATACTGTACACCACAGACACATGTACTGTACACAACACACTGAACACACACAGACACATGTACTGTACACACACACAACACAGACACATGTACTGTACACACACCAGCACAGACACATGTACTGTACACACACACACACAGACACACATGTACTGTACACACACACACACAGACACATGTACTGTACACACACACACACAGACACATGTACTGTACACAACACAGACACATGTACTGTACACACACACACACAGACACATGTACTGTACACACACACACAGACACATGTACTGTACACACAACATACCACACACACAGACACATGTACTGTACACACCACACACATTACTACACACAGCAGACACATGTCTGTACACACAACAACACATGCAGTACACATACATGTACTGACACACACACACATGTACACACACAATGTACTGTACACACACATGTACTGACACACACATGAGTACACCAGTACACATGTACTACACACACAGACACATGTACTGAACACACAGACCATGTACTGTACACCAACCACAGACACAGTACTGTACACACACACACAGACACATGTATGTACACACACACACACACATACTGTAACAGACATGTACTGTACAACACACGCACACAGACACATGTACTGTACACACACACACACAGACACATGTACTGTACACACACACACACAGACACATGTACTGTACACACACACACACAGACACATGTACTGTACACACACACACACAGACACATGTACTGTACACACACACACACAGACACATGTACTGTACACACACACACACACACAGACACATGTACTGTACACACACACAGACACATGTACTGTACACACACACACAGACACATGTACTGTACACACACAGACACATGTACTGTACACACACAGACACATGTACTGTACACACACAGACACATGTACTGTACACACACACAGACACAGACACATGTACTGTACACACACACACACACAGACACATGTACTGTACACACACACACACAGACACATGTACTGTACACACACACACACAGACACATGTACTGTACACACACACACACACACAGACACATGTACTGTACACACACACACACACATGCAGACACATGTACTGTACACACACACACACATGCAGACACATGTACTGTACACACACACACACACACATGCAGACACATGTACTGTACACACACACACACACACATGCAGACACATGTACTGTACACACACACACACACACACATGCAGACACATGTACTGTACACACACACACACACATGCAGACACATGTACTGTACACACACACACACACACACACACACAGATACATGGAGGGATATACGGTACATGGTCTTACAGTGCTGCTCTGCTGCCTGAGTCACAATTACCATCCAGGACAGGACTCTGCTCTCCGGTCCGTCGCTCTGTCTGTGGGATTGCTGGAAGTTGCTGACAGGTCACAGATCTGGGGGGGGGAGGGAGGGCAGAGAAAGTTCAAACTGGCAGCCACCAGACAGCATCCAGACATCTCACTGCAGAAACCTCCAGGCCGGAGGCATAATACTCCTTCTTACCGCCCAGGATGAAGGAGCTCAGCAGACGCAGGAGATGAAACTGGAGGACGTGCCCGGTACCAGCAGACAGTGCAGGTAGTGCATGGCCCCTGGTCAGCAGCGTGTACAGTAGCTTCAGGGAGGCGTCCATCAGCTGGAGCCGCAGAGGAGTGGAGGAGTATCCTCCAAGAAGTAGCTGCAGGAACACAGCCGGAAGCTCCCCGCCACCGGAAACGCGGCTGCGGCTACTGTGCAGCTCCCTGGCTGTGCCCGGCCGGCGGCCGCAGAAGGACAGAAAGGGGCCGCAGGCGACCTCTTAAAGGTAAAGAGCGGCAGCAACGGCCCAATTCCCATTCAGCCCACCGGGAAAACTCCCGGTATGCCCTATGGCCAGTCCGGGCCTGGTTCAGGGTACCTGGAATCAAACACGGACATACAGGCAGGGTTCACCGGGTTTATTTGTCAGCTCTTCCAAACAGTTTACAGTAGTTCCCAGTACAGTTCTTTAACCCAAGTTACAGTTACTTTACTCCGGTTTTTGCTAAACCCACTGCAGCCAAGCTGTCTCTCCGAGACCTCTCACTCCTTCTAGTGTCCTTTCAGGCTGTGGTTTCTCTCTCTAAAGTGTCTCCGGACAGTATAACGGCAGCTCGGACCCCTGTGGGTCCTCGTGGTTGCTGCTGTGCTTCCTATCCTTGGTGTGGGAACTCCAACCTAGAATTGAAGCTCCCCATCGGTGAATCTGGGGATACCGGGTGGATCTTTGATCTCCTTCAGAGCCGACACTCTGCTGTGTGCCTAGCCTGCAATAGCCCTCTCCTGCAAGGCACTACCAGGCTCCTTCTAACCCGTGTGTCATATATGATACAGTCTATATAGAGTCTAATGCATGGGTATAATGAGACACGAGACATACGCTTCTTAAGCAGCTCTTGTATTGCTTCATACAAGTTAGTGCATCAGCAGGATAAAGTAAATGCAAGTTGCAGAAGGCAAACAACCCAGGACATCAGAGCATTAAAGCATAGTACAAGTCATTCAGTCTATTACTTTCCTGTCAGATGTTGCTGGCAAATAGAAAGCTTCTGTGTCCATAAATGATTCCAGGCAGAGTGAATCCAGGCTTCAGAGAGCAAGACACAAACTGGTTTCAGACCTGATTCAGGAGCACAGGTAAATCATCTGAAACTGATTAAAAGGGCAACTGGCAAGGAACAGGGCAGGGACATCAAAGCTGAGGACTCCATCTTGTTTGAGGGCAAAAGTCAATGCACAGGACAGGAAACAAGATGGCCGACGACAAGCTGAGAACTCCATATTGGTTGAGGGCAAAAGTCAATGCACATGACAGGAAACAAGATGGCCGACAAAATACACTAAATGCAAACATAACAACAGATATAGCAAAAAAGACTGAAAACCTTACATTACTTCCCCCTTAGGGACAGCCTCTGGATGGCCCCAGTCCAGGCTTTCCCGGGTACCGCCGATGGAACTGGCGGAGTAACCGAGGAGCATGGAGATTGGAGGCCGGCTCCCACGAGTTGTCCTCTGGAGAATAGCCCTGCCACTTTACCAGGTATTGCACCCCGTTTCTACGCAACCTGGAGTCCAGGATCCTTTCCACGACAAACTCCTCCTGGCCATCGATGAGTACCGGAGCAGGAGGGGAAGAAGAACGACCAGGGAATGAATTGGGAGTCACAGCCTTTAGTAGAGAAACGTGAAACACGGGATGAATCCTCATAGATCTTGGAAGTTGAAGGCGACAGGCAACGTTACTGACGAGCTTATTAATCTTATAGGGCCCAACGTACTTATGACCCAATTTGGACGATGGTACTCTCAATTTGAGATTCTTAGTAGACAGCCAGACCAAATCTCCTACCTTGAAGGTTGGTGCAGGTTTACGAAACCTATCTGCCACTTTTTATTACCTGTCCTGAGCGGATTCCAGATTCTCTTTAAGCAGATCAAGATTCTGTTGTAGAGAGGTGATTCTGTCGGCCACAGCTGGGAGAGGTGTATCTATGGGAAGTCGAGGAAGGATGTTAGGATGATAACCCAAATTGGCATAAAAGGGTGACTGCTTGGTGGAAGCGCTCTGTGAGTTGTTATAAGAGAATTCAGCCAGTGGGAGCAAATCCACCCAGTCATCTTGTAGGTGGCAGATAAAACAGCGGAGATACTGTTCTAGGGTCTGATTAGTCCGCTCAGTTTGTCCATTCGTCTGTGGATGAAAGGCAGAAGACAGGTTAACTTTGATGTCCAACGCAGCACAGAAATGCTGCCAAAACTTTGAAGTGAATTGCACCCCTCGATCAGATACAACCTCATCCGGTACGCCATGCAGGCGAAACACGTTTTGAATGATTAAGTCCGATGTGCGTTTCGCAGTGGGTAGACCCACACACGGAATAAAATGGGCTGCCTTTGTTAACCGATCCACCACCACCAGAACTGTGTTCTTCCCTTGAGAGGTTGGCAACTCCACAATGAAGTCCATAGATATGGATCCCCATGGACGGGATGGAACGGGTAGGGGTTGTAATAGACCCGTAGGCGAAGATCGTGGAGTCTTGCATCTGGCACAGACTTCGCAAGAAGTGACGTAACCTAGAACGTCTTTTCTGTATGTGGGCCACCAAAAGAAGCGAGACAGGAATTCTTGAGTCTTCAGAACTCCTCTATGCCCCGCTATCTTAGAATCGTGGACGAGTTGCAGTACTCTCACCCTGACTGCTTCAGGAATATACAGGCGTTGCCCCTGAATCCACACACCGTTCTTATATACAAGACTTACTTCACAAGACGGTTGTGCCAGCCAGGGATCCGTATGGTATGCTTCCTGGATGTCGTTAAGCAAGTCTTGATTATGAATCACTCCCAGGAACCTGGAATCAGAGATAACAGTCTTACGAGACGTGAGTGGAATGGTCTCAGTTGAGTGGAGTCTAGACAACGCATCGGCCTTTCCATTACGCGATCCTGGCCTATATGAGATAACAAAACTGAATTGGTTTAAGAAAAGACTCCAACGAGCCTGGCGAGGAGTCAAGCACTTAGCCGATCTGATAAACTCAAGATTGCGGTGGTCAGTCAACACGATTATCTGCTGTGCAGCTCCCTGAAGGTGATGTCTCCATTCCTTGAAGGCTGCGATAATGGCCAACAATTCTCTATTACCCACGTCATAGTTCCGTTCTGCAGGAGACAACCGCCGGGAAAAGAAAGCACAGGGATGCAAGACTTCTTTCTCACCTGTCCTCTGGGAGAGGATAGCTCCGATGGCACTGTCTGAGGCATCCACCTCTATTATGAAGGCAAGTTCAGGGTTAGGATGCA
Source organism: Allobates femoralis (assembly GCA_033576535.1). NCBI lineage: Eukaryota > Metazoa > Chordata > Amphibia > Anura > Aromobatidae > Allobates > Allobates femoralis. The sequence goes on along the minus strand of JARQOC010001954.1, from coordinate 4,661 downwards.
CCAGAATAGGTGCCGTGGTGAATTTCTCTTTCAAACGGGAAAATGCTTCTTGAGCCTGGGGGGTCCAGGTAAAAGCAGAATTCTTGCGGGTAAGCTGCGTAATGGGACACACTACCTCAGAAAAGTTCCTGATAAAACGCCTGTAGAAATTAGCAAACCCTATAAAGCGCTGGACCTCCTTCACATTCTTGGGGACGGGCCAGTCTTTAATGGCTTGGATCTTACTCTCATCCATACTAATTCCTCGTGATGACATTACATACCCCAGAAATTGGATCTCCGTCCGATGGAATTCGCACTTTTCCAGTTTGAAATACAGATGGTTTTGTCGTAGGCGTTCTAAGACCATCTTCACATGTCTGTGATGCTCCTCTGTGGAATTAGAAAAAAATCAAAATATCATCCAAATAAATGACAATGAATGTATCCAGGAGGTCCCTAAAAACATCATTCACCAAAGGAAAGTTGCTGGAGCATTACATAAACCGAACGGCATTACTAGGTATTCAAAGTGTCCGTAGCGTGACCTGAAAGCCGTCTTCCATTCATCCCCAGGTCTAATGCGGACCAAGTTATAGGCCCCACGGAGATCCAACTTTGTAAAGAGTTTTGCATGCCGTACTCTCTCCAATAATTCAGGGATCAACGGTAGTGGGTAACGGTTTCTGATCGTGATTTTATTGAGCTCCCGATAGTCTATACAGGGCCTAAGAGATCCATCTTTCTTCTTCACAAAGAAGATTGGTGCACCAGCAGGAGATGAAGAGGGGCATATGAAGCCCTTGGCTAGATGTTCGTCTATATAGTCCTTTAGAGCCTTTAGCTCAGGCCCTGCCATAGAGTAAATCTTGCCAAAAGGTATTCCTGCACCTGGTAACAGGTCTATCGGACAGTCATATGGACGGTGAGGGGGTAGCAGGTCTGCGTTCCTTTTGTCACACACGTCAGCATACTCACGGTATATTGCTGGTAGCTCAGAGACTGATGTTGGTCCTTTAGGAATGGAGCAGACTGAAGCTTCTGGACTTATCTGTTTCTCCGGAAAGTGCAGTTCTTTAGTTTCCCAGTTAATCGTAGGATTCTGAGCCTGCAGCCACGGCAGTCCTAGAATAATAGGGAAATGAGGAGAAGAGATGAGCATAAATGACAGACTCTCTTGATGGTCATTACCCATGAGGAACTATAAGGGCTCCGTCTCCTGATCCACTGGTCCAGAGTTTAACAGTGAGCCATCCACGGTCTCCATCTGTACAGGACTAGCCTTCTTTACTGAACGTACACCAAGTTTCTCGGCGAAGGAGATGTCCATAAAATTGCCGCTTGCCCCTGAATCAATCATAGCGGAGGTAGATACCCAGACAGAGTGAACCCTGAGCTTGAGGGGAATAAAGCAATGAGAATTGTTGTGCTTACAACTCAGCTGGGAAACCGCTGAAAAAACCTGAAAGACTGCTGCAGTGATGCGTGCATCGGGCTCAGAGATAACAGAGTTCAAGTCTGAGTAATCAATGTCTGTATCCTCTACTCTCTCTGGGGTCTGTGGTCCGGACCTGACAGAACCCCTCTCACAGCACTCGCAGTGTATGATGGCTGCAGTTGTCTTACGAGAACGACTGGGGCAGTTTATAATGAACTGTCCTGACTTACCGCAATAGAAACACAGATTTTCCTTTACTCGATGTTCCTTACGTGCATCACTGACCCGTCTCTGTAAAGAGTCCACCTGCATAGGCTCAGGTTCAGGTTCTCGTATAATCCTGCTCAAGGACTCCTTAGCTGGAGAGGCAGGAAATAAATGATTAGTGCGCTTTATCTCCGACCATCTCTCCTGTCTGCGTTCAGTAAGCTGAGCATCGATCCGAATACAGTAGTTGATAAAATCTCCTAATGCTGTAGGTGGGTCGGCACGAGCGAGTTCGTCCTTAATCACAGAGGATAATCCTTTCTGGAAAACCGACTTTTTAGCGGAGCTATCCCAAGTGGTGTCGAGGGCCCATCTCCGGAACTCCAAAGCATACTCCGCTACCGAGCGCTTACCTTGGCTTAAAGTTAACATGGCTGATTCCGCTGTAGCACCGCGGTTTGGATCATCGAATACCTGCCCCATAGCTGAAATGAAAGCATCAAGATTATTTAGACAGTCATCCTCAGTCTCAATTAGGGGGTTTGCCCATGTGAGAGCTTTGTTGGAGAGCAGCATAATTATTGTCAGTACTTTAGATCGCTCAGTAAGGAACTGTGGCGCATGAGCCGCAAAGAACAGTTTGCATTGATTAATGAATCCCCTGAATTTTTCCCGTTCACCGCCAAAGCGGAATGGTGGTAGCTTGGGGATTCCAATACCCGGGGTTGAAGTTGGGGTGTGGACTCGTCCCTCCAGAACCTCAATCCGGGTTCGTAAGTCCTGCGTGGTTTGTCCGAACACCTGCAGATTATGATCACCGCGATCCCGCAGGCTTGCAAAGCTGGCCTTCAATGCCTGTAGGTCAGCAAGGATTGAATCCGTCACTTCGCACAGATGTTTAACGGGGTCCTCCATATTCCCAGAAGCTGTACGGCAGAGAGGCTGGAAAGGAAGAAAAGGAGCACAATAGTGTTTACCTGTGGTAACACTCCTGACTTAAAAGAAGGGAATGTGCTCACCTGGAAAGGTTGTGAGAAGCCACAACCACTATCATCACATATATCGATATCTCGGATCCACGGTCTGCAGCGGCTCCCCAATGACAAAGATCCAGAAATCTCTATGCAGGTGGCAGCAGATGCAGCACTGTCCCAGACCCAGCAGACTCTATAATGGCTCCTGAATCTATCATATATGATACATTCTATATAGAGTCTAATGCATGGGTATAATGAGACACGAGACATACGCTTCTTAAGCAGCTCTTGTATTGCTTCATACAAGTTAGTGCATCAGCAGGATAAAGTAAATGCAAGTTGCAGAAGGCAAACAACCCAGGACATCAGAGCATTAAAGCATAGTACAAGTCATTCAGTCTATTACTTTCCTGTCAGATGTTGCTGGCAAATAGGTAGCTTCTGTGTTCATAAATGATTCCAGGCAGAGTGAATCCAGGCTTCAGAGAGCAAGACACAAACTGTTTCAGACCTGATTCAGGAGCACAGGTAAATCATCTGAAACTGATTAAAAGGGCAATTGGCAAGGAACAGGGCAGGGACATCAAAGCTGAGGACTCCATCTTGTTTGAGGGCAAAAGTCAATGCAAAGGAAAGGAAACAAGATGGCCGACGACAAGCTGAGAACTCCATATTGGTTGAGGGCAAAAGTCAATGCACATGACAGGAAACAAGATGGCCGACAAAATACACTAAATGCAAACATAACAACAGATATAGCAAAAAAGACTGAAAACCTTACACCGTGTGACTCCAGCTTCAATAGGGAAAACTACTCCACCGGTAGTTGGTCGGTGCTGCCAAGTTCCTTGGACCCAGTACTGCTGGTCCGGTCTCTTTCCTAACACTCTCCTGGGATGCCGGTTATGGACGAGCTTTCTCTCCATGGTTTCTCTGACTGTGGATTCTGCGTCTCCATCAAGCCCAATCCCACCAGGACGTGTGTCTCTTTCTTTCTGTTCTTGTCTTTACTGGTCGGCACCCTTGGCCTACTGTGTCTTTACAGCTCAGCCTACCTCGGCCTACTCAGTCTTTTCAGTTCGGCTCACTCTGGCCTACTAACTCCTTCCTCCTCCTCTTCCTCTACTTCTACCTTCTGTCACCTTACCTACATGCGTTCCCACCCACTGTCCTCTAAACCCACCACCCCTTGCCCGCCTAGGGTCCCGGGCTCCGGGTTGGGTGCTGCCTCCTAGTGGTGTGTGGGATGTCTGTGAGGGTGTTTAGTATATAAACTGTCTTTCCTCCTACCTGGCTGCAGTTCCCTATGTGCCCACCCTGGTCACAGGGGCGACACATAAGCAGGTATCCAGAGGCTTTGGCTGCTCCCTAATGGACATTTGGGAAATAACTATGCATGAAAAAAAATTAATCTTTGTCTTCTCTATTATTTTTTCAACATAATACAAGTCTAGGAACTCCCTCAGAATAGGGGAAAATGTAAGATATAAATTGCTTTTTTTCCACATTTATAATTCACTTTTAGCTTAGACAGGGATGGTTAGGGTTGTAGTAGGAAGCTGCAGGGACAGGTATTGATAGGTCAGGGTGTCTAAACTAGCTGACAGGTTCCCTTTAAAAACTTGCAAGTATAGGCAACCTGTTAATTTCAGAAAAATGTATTGCCATCAGAACCGGGATATATCAGGCTTCAATTAGTAGTGCCACTTACAACCCTATCATGACTGTTCTAAATTAATTGGAGGATGCAATTTACCTAATCTGCGTAGTGCAATAAAAAAAGCTTTGACGCAGCCATGCTTCTCATAATCACTACAAGAAATATTTTAGCATTTCTATGACTATGTGGTCTAGTTATGGCTATTAACTTTGCACCCCTTATAACTAAACCCATGGAGCCTCTATTGTAACACCCTAAGGACAATTACTGCACTTGTGCAACCAATATGCTTGTGTTACTTTTGTTTAGAGATAAAAGTAAGCCCTCTTGCAAATTTTAAAAAGAACTTGACCGCCTATTATTTAAGAACAATTCATTATACACATAGTGCAATTATCTC
>JARQOC010001953.1:0-32039 GCA_033576535.1 Allobates femoralis | reverse complement strand
TCACGTTTAGCCCGGGGAAAAACACACTTTCATGCCAAAGAAAAAAAAATTTTTCTCCAAAAACCGGAGCTGTGTTGCTGTTTTTTGGGGTTTCCTGTTGGGGGGTTTTTTAAAGGGGAGCAAAAGGGGCCCAAAAATTTAATGTATTCTTTTCACCAGAGATATGGGCAAAAAAAAAGTTTTAAAGTCTTTTTTCACTTTTTTTAACGCAAAAAAACACCTTTCTGCAAAGCAATGAATTTTTCCCCAAAACTAGGGCCTGTGAACGGTTTTTTGGGGGATTCCGGTTTTAGGTTATAAAGAGAGCAGAAGGGGAAAAAAAAATTTAAAATGTATCTTTTTTTCTGGGCCAGAGATATAGTCAAACTTTATGTTTAAATGTCATTTTCACTTTTTTAGACGGGGGAAAAAAAAAAACCATTTTTTCCTGTCAAACCCAAAATGAAATTTTTTTTTAAAAAACCCTACGGGGGCTGTGTGCTTTTTCCTTTGGGTTTCCTGTTTTAGGTTCAAAAAGGGAGAGCAGAATGGGAAAAAAAAATTTTGAATGTTTTCCTTCTTTCTAGCCAGAAAAATATACCCCAAACTTATGCTTAAATGTTTTATTTTAAACGGGTTTAGACGAAAAAACCCCCCACTTTCAGGGCCCCAAAGAAATTTAATTTTTCCCCAAAAAATACTGGAGCTTGTTGCTTTTTCTTTGGGATTCCTGAAAAAGGTTCTTTAAAGAGAGCAGAAGGGGCCCAAAAAATTTGAATGTATCTTCTTTCTAGCCGGGGGGGATTAGTCAAAATTTTATTTTAAATGTTTTATTTTCACTGTTTGGGGACGGGAAAAAAAACATTTTCCCAGGGTCAAAGCAATAAATTTTTCCCCAAAACTATGGCTGGGGATCGTTTTTTGGGGAATTCCGTTGGGTTATAAGAGAGCAGAAAGGGGAAAAAAAAAATTTGAATGAAATTTTCTTACTAGCCTGAGATATAGTCAAACGTAATGCCTTAAATGTCTATTTTCACTGTTAGACGCGACAAGAAAAAACACCCTTTCATGTCAAAAAGCAATGAATCTTTTCCTCCAACAACTACTGGGAGCTGTGAATGCTGTCTTTGGGATTCCTGCTAGGTTCTAAACGCGGCGCAGCAGATATGGGACAACACTTTGAATGTCTCTTCTATCTAGCATAGATCTAGTCCAACCGTTTTATGCTTTTAAATGTTCTATTTTCCCTGTTTAGAGCGAAAAATACACATATTTCATGTTCAAAAGCATGAATTTTTCTCCCAAAAAACTACTGGAGCTGTGCGCTGTTCTTTGGGGGGGGATTCCTGGCTTTCTTAGGTTCAATAAAAAGAGCGCCGCAATGGAACCCCCAACCACACAAATAAGACATGTATCTTCTTTCTAGCCCAGAGATATAGTCACAACGTATGCTTTTAATGTCTAATTTTCCACTGTTAGACGCGGGGAGACAGAAGGAAAACACCACTTTCATGTCAAAAGCAATGGAATTTTTACTCAAAATACTACTGGAGTGTGATTCTGTTCTTTGGGGGATTCCTGTTAGGTTCATAAAGATGAGCAGATGGAACCAAAAATTTGAATGTATCTCTTTTTTTCGCCAGAGATATAGTCAAAACGTATGCTAAAATGTCTATTATTCACTGTTTTGAGCGAGGGGGGGGGAGGGGAAGAGAGGAAAAACGCACTTCTTGTCAAAAGCAATGCAATTTTTCTCCAAAACTATGGAGCTGTGATGTTGTTCTTTGGGGAATCCTGCTTTAGGTTCCATAAAGGAGAGCAGAATGGAAACAAAAATTTGAAATGTATTCTTCTTTCTTAGCCAGGGAGATATAGTCAAACGTTATGCTGTTGTTAAATGTCTATTTTCCACTGTTTAGACGCGGGGTAAGGGGAAAAACACACTTTCATGTCAAAGCAATGAAATTTTTTCTCCAAACTACTGGCGAAGCTGTGGGCTGCTGTTCTTTGGGATTCTGCTCGTAGGTTTCATCAAGAGAGCCAGGGAATCGGCCCCACAAAAATTTGAATGTATCTTCTTTTCTAGCCAGAGATATAGTCAAAAACGTATGCTTTAAATATGTCTATTTTCACTGTTTGGACGGCGAAACACACACTTTCCATGTCAAAAGCAATGAAAATTTTTCTCTCACAAAACTACTGGAGCTGTGATGCTGTTCATTGGGGATCCTGCTTAGATTCATTAAAGAGGGAGAGCAGTATGGTGACCCCAAAAAATTTGTTGAATGTTATCTTCTTTTCTAGCCAGCGATTAGACAAACGTTTTTATGCTTAAATGTTATTTTCACTGTTTTTTAGACCAGCGAAGAACACACTTTCATGTCAAAGCAATTGATTTTTTCTCAAAACTACTGGAGCAGTGATGCTGTTCTTTGGGGATTCCTGCTGTAGGTTCATAATAAAGAGGAGCAGAATGGGACCAAACATTTGAAATGTATCTTTATTCTAGCCAGAGAGGGATATAGTCAAACGTTTTTGCGTAATGTCTAAATTTTCACTGTTTAGACGCGAAAACACACTTTCATGTCAAAGCCCAATGAATTTTTCTCCAAAACTACTGGAGCTGTTGATGCTGTCTTTGGGTTCCTGCTTAAGGGTTCATAAAGAGAGAAGAGCAGAATGGGGACAAAAAAATTTGAATGTATCTTCTTTCTAGCCAGAGATATAGTCAAAGTATGCCTTAAGCTTACATGTCTATTTTTCACTGTTTTTAGTCGCGGGGGGGGGGGAAAAAACCTTTCATGTTCAAAAGCAATGAATTTTTCTCCAAAACTATGGAGCCTGTGATGCTTTCTTTGGGATTCCTGTTAGGTTCATAACGATGAGGCCGTATGGCGACAAAAAATTTGACATGTATCTTTCTTTCTAGCACCAGAGATATAGTCCAAAACGTCATGCTTAAAAGGTCTATTTTCACTGTTTTTAGGACGCGAACCACACACTTTCATGTCAAAAGCAATGAATTTTTTCTCCCCAAATACTGGGAGCTGTTGATGCGTTTCATTGGGGGATTCCTGCTTAGGTTCATAAAGACGACGCCAGAATGGGACAACAAAAATTGATATGTAAATTTCTTTCTAGCCAGAGATATAGTCAAAACGTTGGCTTTAATGTCTATTTTCACTGTTTAGACGCGGAAGGAAACACACTTTCATGTCCAAAGCACAATGACTTTTTCCTCCAAAACTTCCTGGAGTTGATGCTGTTCTTTGGGATTCCTGCTTAGGTTCATATTAAAGACACGAGCAGAATGGGACAAAAAAATTTGGAATGTATCTTTTTTCTAGCCAGGCTATAGTCACACCGTATGCCTTAAATGTCTCTTTTCACTGTTTTTTTAGACGCGGACACACCACACATTTCATGTCAAAACGGCAATGAAATTTTTTTCTCCACACACCTACTGGAGATGTGATTGCTGGTGTTCTTTGGGGATTCCTGCTTAGGGTCATAAAGAGAGCATGAATGGGACAAAAAAAATTGGAATGTATCTTCTTTCCTAGCCAGGGAGATATCGTCAAACGTATGCTTAACATGTCTATTTTCCACCTGTTTTAGACGCGGGGGGGGGGGGGGAGAAATACACACTTTTCATGTCAAAGCAATGGAATTTTTCTCCCAAACTTACTGGAGCTGTGTGATGCTTTGTTTCTTTGGGATTCCTGCTTAGGTTCATAAAAGAGAGCAGAATGGTGACACAAAAAAATTAGGGAATGTATCTTCTTTCTAGCCAGGAGGATTAGTTCAAACGGTATGCTTTAAATCGTCTATTTTTCATGTGTTTAGACGCCGAAGAGAAGGGGGGGAGGACAAACACACTTTCATGTCAAAGCCAATGAATTTTTCTCCAAAATAACTGGAGCTTGTGTGATGCTGGTTCTTTGGGGGATTTTGCTTTACGGTTCATTAAAGAGAGCAGGAATGGAACAAAAACTTTGAAGTAGTCTTCTTTCTAGCCAGAAGGATATAAGTCCAAAAACGTCAATGCTTAATGTCTATTTTCATGTTTTAGACCGCGGAGGGGGGGGGACGGGAGGGGGGGGCAAACCACCACTTATCGTCAAAGCAATGAAATTTTTCTCCAAATCTATGAGCTGTGATGCTGTTCTTTGGGGGAGTCCTGCTTGGTTCATAAAGAGAGGCAGAATGGGACAAAAAAAAAATTTGAATGTATCTTCTTTCTTAGCCAGGAGATTATTAGTCAAACGGGTATGCTTAAATGTCTATTTTCACTTGTTTTCGACGCGGAAAGGGGGAACACACTTTCATGTCGAAAAAAGCAAATGAATTTTTCTCAAAACTACTGGAGCTGTGATGCGGTTCTTTGGGGGGAGTTTCTGCTGTAGGTTCATAAATAGAGCAGAATTGTAACAAAAAATTTGAATGTATCTTCTTTCTAGCCAGGAGATATAGTCAAACGTATGCTTAAATGTCTATTTTCATGTTTAGGACGCGGAAAAACACCCCTTTCTGGTCACAGCAATGAATTTTTCTCCAAAAACCTACTGGAAAGCTGTGATGCAGTTTCTTTGGGGATTTCCTGCTTATGTTCATTAAAAGAGAGCAGATAGGACAAAAAATTTGAATGAATGTATCTTTCTTTCTAGCCAGAGATATAGTCAAACGTATGGCTTAAATGTCTTTTTCACTGTTTAGACGCAGGAAAAACCCCCACACTCTTTCATGTTCAAACGCAATGAATTTTTCTCCCCACAAATCTTACTGGAGCTGTGATGCTGGTTCCTTTGGGCTTTCATGCTTAGGTTCATAAGAGAGCAGAAAATGGGACAAACAAAATTTGAATGTATCTTCTTTCTAGCAGAGAATATAGTCAAACGTAATGCTTTAAATGGTCTATTTCACTGTTTTAGACGCGAAAAACACACTTTCATGTCACAAGCAATGAATTTTTCTACAAAACTACTGGAGCTGTGCATGCTGTGTGTTCTTTGGGATTCTGCTTAGCGTTCATAAAAGAGAGCAGAATGGTGACCAAAACATTTGAATGTATCTTTCTTTTAGCAGAGGACGATATAGTCAAACGTTATGCTTTAAATGTCTAGTTTTCACTGTTTTTAGACGTGCGGGAGGGGGCGCGAAAACACACTTTCATGTCCTCAAAAGCAATGCATTTTTCTCCAAAAATACTGGAAAAGCTGTGGGTTGCTGTTCTTTGGGCGATTTCCTGCCTTAGGTTCATAAGAGAGGCAGAAATGGAACAAAAAATTTTGTAATGTTCTTCTTTTATAGCCCTGAGTTATAGTAAACGTAATGCTTAAAATGTCTATTTTTCCACTGTTTTAGGGACGCGGGGGAAGAAAAACAACCACTTTTCATGTCAAAAGCAATGAAATTTTTTCTCCAAAACTCTGGAGCTGTGATGCTGTTTTCCTTTGGGGGGGGGACAGATTCCTGCTTAGGTTCATTAAAGAGAGCAGAAGGGGACCAAAAAATTTTTGGAAATGTATCTTTCTTTTCTAGCCAGAGATATCGTCAAACGTTATGCTTTAACGGTCTATTTTCACTGTTTTTTAGAATTTTCATGGTAAAGCAAATGAATTTTTTCTCCAAAACTACTGGAGCTGTGCTGCTGTTCTTTGGGATTCCTGCTTAGGTTCATAAGAGAGCAGGAAATGGAACAAAAACTTTGAAAGTAAATCTTCTTTCTAGCCAGAGATTAATAGTCAAACGTATGCTATAAATGTCTATTTTCACTGTTTTAGGACGCGAACAGAAGGGAAAAACACACTTTTCCTGTCCACAGCCACTGAATTTTTCTCCAAAAAACTACTGGAGCTTGTGTGCTGTTCTTGGGGGGTTGCCTGCTTAGGTTCAATAAAGAGAGCAGAATGGGACATAAAAATTTGATGTATCTTCTTTCTCGCCATAGATATAGTCAACGTATGCTTAAATGTCTATTTTCACTGTTTAGACGCGAACGAAAAAAAAAAAACACACTTTCATTGGTCAAAGCAATGAATTTTTTCTCCAAAACTTACAGGAGCTGTGATGCTGTTCCTTTGGGGATTCCTGCTTAGGTCTTATAAAAGAGAGCAGAATGAACAAAAAATGTGAATGAATCTTTCTTTCTAGCCAGAGACTATAGTAAAACGTATTTTCTATTGGCCTTTAAGTCGATTTTCACTCGTATAGACCGGGGGGGGTGGAGGAAAAAACACTTTCATGTCAAAGCCAATTTGAACTTTTTCTCCAACAAATACTGGAGCTGTGGGATGCTTGGTTCTTTGGGATTCTGCTGTAGTTCATAAAGAGAGCAGAAGAAGGACAAAAAATTTGAATGTATCTTCTCTTTTTTCTAGCCAGAGATATAGTTCAAAGTTACGCTTTTAAATGTCTATTTCACTGTTTGACGCGAAACAACACTTTCATGTCAAAAGGCAATGAATTTTTCCTCCAAAAAACACTGGAGCGCTTGATGGCTGTTTCTTTGGGGGGGATTTCCCGGATTCCTGCTTTTAGTTTCATAATGAGAGGCAGAATGGGACAAAAACATTTGTATGTATCTTCTTTCTAGCCAGAAGATTTATAGTCAAACGTATGCCTTAAATGTTTATTTCACTGTTTAGACGCGAAAACACACTTCATTGTCAAAGCTCCAATGAATTTTTCTCCAAAACTACTGGAGCTGTGATGCTGTGTTCTTTGGAGCTTCCTGCTCTGGTTCATAAAGAGAGCAGAGAATGGGACAAAAAATTGAAATGAATCTTCTTTCTAGCCCGGAGATAAAGTCAAAACGTATGCTTTAAATGTCTCATTTTCACCTTTGTTTAGACGCGAAAAACACACTTTCATGTCAAGCATTGAAATTTTTCATCCCAAAACTAATGGAGCTGTGATGCTGTTTTCTTAGGGGATTCTTGCTTAGGTTTCCTAAAGAGGAGCAGAATGGAACAAAAAAATTTGAATGTATCTTCTTTCTAGCCAGAGATATAGTTTCAAAACGTATGCTTACAATGTCTCTATTTTCACTGTTTTTTTAGGACGCGAAAACACACTTCATGTCAAAGCAATTGAAATTTTTTTCTCCCAATCTCTGGAGCTGTGGATGTGCTGTGTTCTTTTGGGGGATTCCTGTTAGGTCATAACGAGAGCAGAATGCGTACCCAAAAAATTGAATGTATCTTTCTTTCTAGCCAGAGATATAGTCAAACGTATGGCTTATAATGTCTATTTTACTGTTTAGACGCGAAACACACTTTCATATCCCAAAGCAATGATTTTTCTCCCAAAACTACTGGAGCTGTGTGATTGCTGTTCTTTGGGGATTCCTGCTTAGGTTCATAAGGAGAGCAGAATGGAAACAAAAAATTTGGAATGTATCTTCTTTTTAGCCCATGGAGGAGATTAGTCCCACGTATGCTTAACTGTCTATTTTTCACTGTTTTTTTAGACGCGAAAACACACTTCATGTCAAAGCAATTAAATTTTTCTCCCAAAACCCCCCCCCCCCCCCCCCCCCCCCCCCCCCCCCCCCCCCCCCCCACTCCCACATGGAGCTGTGATGCTGTTCTTTGGATCCTGCTTAGGTCCATATTCAAGAGAGCGGATAGGACAAAACAATTTGACTGTATTTCTTTCTAGCCCAGGAGATATAGATCAAAAGTATGCCTTAAAAGTCTTATTTTTTCACTGTTTTAGACGGAAACACACACTTTTTCATGTCAACGCCAAATGAATTTTCTCCATATCCAAATTGTGTTTATTAGAATAATAATAAAATGGGAAGGGAAACAGGGATCGGGGGGGTGAAGGATACAAAAATTGCAAAAGGGGTGTGGAGGGGGAATGTATAGGATAGGGAATTAGGGAAACAATATGTAAGTATAGTGAAAGTAAAAGAAAAAAAGTGTTTTAACAAGTGTATGGGATCAGGAAATACATGCGTTGTGGGTTTATAACAGTAAGATATACCAAGCAGAGATTAAAATATCAATCAGACAACACTATATACAAACAAGACAAATTTGAATGACGTTTATGATCAAAAGTAAAGTATAAAGGTAGATTGTTGAGAAGTAAAGTCAGAATTTAGATGCGGGAATTCGAATAAAAGTTGTTTAAGGATTTTGAACTCATGAAGGTTTTTTTTTTGTAGAGGGGGTAAAGGAATCGGATATCCTGTTATAGGCATTGCAACTAGTTAAGGAGGACTTTAGAGGAGTAAATAGCGCAGAGACAATAAAGATTAATCCAAGACTCCCCATACTGATGCGAGGAAAAAGAAAGCTTTTGATGGAAAGATTGGTTCTTATCGCAACGGAATACTCGTGGGTAGCTGGAGAAGCAGTGATTCCGTGAATTTTCTATTAGATTCCTGAGTGAGGGGGTTTTGTTGCTTCCACTAGCTGCCAGGAGAGTCTTTGTCAGTCAGGATTATATGTGATATTATTGGTCTGGAAACATGAGGGAGGAAACATCTTCAATGCCAAATTAGTAGAATAAGCTCGTTGCGGAGTGGAGAGTAAGATGTATTCTTGTGACAGTTCCCTAACCAATGTAGCGATCTCCTTCCAGAAATGCTGGATTCTAGGGGCAGGACCCCGAGGATGTTGAGAGAGAGAGCCCTTAGCACCACCATTCTCTTCCAGGCAGAGGGGGAGAGATGTTCAGGATTAGCAAAGATCTTTACAGCTACCGGGGTTATTATAGTACCATCTAGAGCCAGATTTTGAAGTGGCTCGCATCTCGTGAAGGTGGCACATTTGGAGGAAGAATTACGCAGATTTTAAAGTTTAGGGGAATTTGTCCAAGTCAATTATAAATAATGAGTTCGTTTTCCCAATGCCTGGAAGAATGGGAGGATAGGGATAAGCTCCAGCTCTTATTGAGAATACGGTAAAGGCGATTCGTCGTCCAGATGGATTCTTTTGGAAAACAAACCCTTCTTAAAGTTCTGTAATATGGAGGGGAGTTTTATAAAATCAGGCTCTTGTCGTGAGTAGAGTACAATAGGTGTTCATTAGTCCTCCAATGCGTTATTCCATCACTAGTTCAGAGGGAATTCCGTTTGGCATATGTTGGAAGGGTTTTAGGCGGCCATCCTTGTGAGCAGATCATGGATATGGACATTTTTCTTGAGTTTCCAATGTTGATTAAGATCCATGCGTTGTCATTTAAGGTTTCCAGAGACTCCAGCGGGATTATTTTTTAAGTAAGATATTCGCGGAGAATGGAGGTGCTCGCTTTAAAAGTTCAGGGCTTTTCCATGCCTGAAGAGTAGCCTTGATAATGGAGGTGTGAGGGAACCTTTATGTGGAGGGTTAGTCAGGATTATGCTTGTAGGGAGGGAGATTTCAAGGATTTGTTTGTTAAAGAACCCTCAATGGGAAAAACCATTGGCATGTCAGGATGAGGGGGTTAAGGAACCATGTCTGGATTGTTTAACTTAAGGTTTGACCATACATAACTAATAATTAAAGAGATTTGGGGGTACACCCAGACCTGCAGAAAGTTTTGACGTTGTAGTGAAGGTAGACGCCCACTCTTGGAGCTTTTCCCTAACCAGATAAAGGTGCCGGAGTTGTGATTTTGTAGTTTTCGAAAACCATCCTTCTGGAATGAATAACGGGGGATTGATCTGATTATGTAGAGGAAATTTAGGGAAGAAGGAGGAAGCATTTTGTAAGATTCGATTCTGCTCAAGCCCAAGGAAAGATTTAAATTTGGAGAGGCGTTGGGAAATCAAGGCATAGGAGATTTTATGTAGCGATGTTTACGTTTGGAGGTCAACCATAGCCTTTAGGGGTTTTGTTAGGGGTTATGCCTAGATAAGAAAATATCTTTATCTTTTCCCAAGCGTAGTCAAATTGTTTCTTTGAGGTTTATTTTTAGCAAAGTTACCTCGATGTTTTAAAACTCCCATCACCTGGGGATTTGGACATATTGATTTTTAGTAGGAAATTTTGGGAGAGATTTTTTAAGTTCGGTGGCTAGGTGTCCTCAAGGAATTTTAAGAGGGTGGTGATCGATCTTAAATCTGTGTCTCGCAAATAACGAAATCTTTATGTTGATGTTTGTAACCGGAATCCCCTTGGATGTTTTCGTTGTTGTTTCTGATATGTTGCGGCTAGTGGTTCTATAGAAGAGGCGCAAAATAAAAGGTGGGGAAAGGGGCTTACTTTGGTCTTGTGCCATTGAGAGATAAAATTTTGGATGACAAAGAGGTGTTGAGATACCCCTGGCTAGATGGGAAGAGATTTGTACATTGTATTCAATCATTCTAAGAATCATTTGCCCCTAAGACCAACTTTTTCAAGGAGTTGTGGATAAGGAATTTCCAGTTGACCCTATCAAAAGCCTTCTCGGCGTCCTAGTCGCAAGAGGGCTGATGATAGGTTGGTCTGTTCGATGGTGGATATCAAGTCTAGGACTCGTCTTGTGGAATCAGTGGTGGTGTCGTGTTGGTATAAAGCCAGCTGGATCAGGGGTGAATCAACTTTTTGATATTTAGTCAGTATTGCGACTAGCTTAGCAAGGGGATTTTTGTTCGTCAGTTATTCAATTTAATGGAAATAGGTCTAATAATTTTTTACATCTGGAAGGATCCCCTTTATCCTTGTGTATACGGTGTGGATGAATAGTTGCTTCCAACATAGTCTCTGGGGAGAAACCTTTGAAGAGGCCGACGTGAGTGGCTTTAATTTGGTCAGATTATGGGGCCTAAAATCTGTTTAAATTCCTTTGTTATCTCGGTTTTTTTAGGAAAGCCATAGGCCGGGAGAGCTTCCCGAGTTTGGACCACCCCCCCTTTTTTATCTATGACCTCAGAGACCTAGAGATAGTGTAAGGAGAGTTTAGGTCGGTTTTAGTTCAGCAGGAGTTAATGAAGTAAAGTCTAGACCATTTAAATAGCGATGTATTTCCTTCCTCATTTGGGGGTTTGTTAGGTAGAGGATTGGTCTTTCAAGTTGTATAAGGAAGAGTAGAAAGATGCAAATTGTTGAAGCGATTTTTATCAGCTGGGTGGGGATGATGAGGCTTTGTTCTGTTTATCCTTGATTACTTTATCCTTGAGAATGTTTTTTTTGGAGTTTAACTTTCTTTTGAGGACAGAAGTTTAGAGGAGCTATCATCTGGTGGGTTTAGTTGTGATGTTTAAGTTTTTGATTTATTTTATCGTATTCTGAAGTGGAGAATTGATTTTTACTCTACGTACAATTTAAAGATCTCTTCCAGAGTTTGGGGATCTGGCCCCAATAGTCTCCATCCTGACTTTTAGATGTTTGGTGTGAGAGTTCCAGGGTCATCGGATTTTGGGTTAAGGTTTTCTTGAGTCTTAGTTGGTGTATTTTTATTCAATGGGCATATTTAGTTGAATCACAATTTGCTCTAAAAATAAACAGCTTAAATGCGACACGAGAAACTTCTGCTTGAGTTCCTTGCAAGTCATTTTTTTGGGAAGAGTAACTTGCTGATGGTTTCTTAATTTGTTTTTTATAGTTTGTGGTGGGAGTATAAATAGGCTGTTATTCCTCCAGAGTTTAGGTGATGATTGCTTTCGGGCCAAGCCGAAAATCGAAAGATATGGGAGCATGGTCTGACCAGCGTTCTTGGTCCTATCTCAAACCTTAGGTGCGATTTTTGGAACGGGAGGAAAATGGCCCCCGCAAGACTAGGATCGATCTAGATAGAGTTTGGGTTTTTTTTTTTGTTTTTTTTTTTTTTTTTTTTTTAGTTTTTTTTTTTAGTATCTTAGACGTGGTAGGAAATATTCAATGGCGGAGGAATATTTAGACAGCGAAAAAAAAGCGTCATAGAGGTCGTTTTCTGTGTAACCAGGGGTCTAAGATTCATTATTTTTGTTCCTTCTTTAATTGAAGAGTCTCCGGTTAAGCTGGTTAGGAGGAAAACCGTGTTTGAAATCCCAAATCAAAATAAGGTCCTCACTGTGCTTTATCTTTAAATTAACACCTCATGATCTTGTTTAAGGTCTGTTTTCTGCGCTTTATTGGGGGCCGTAAGTACAGATGAGGGTTGGTAAGAGGTGTTCTTTTTCAATTGCATAGTAAGCACTAAGGTATCTTCCCTCAGGGTCTTCCAATTTTTATCCATTTGTTCAAAAAACAACGTTGTGTCCACTAATCAAAGATGGGCCACTCGGCATTTTTTTCTTTTGGATATAGCATAAGTAAATATTATGATTAATTTTTATAGTTGAGTATTTTGAGGTTTGGAGGCGAGGAGGAATTTGGTTTCTGGAGGCCGTATGATGTCGGGGGTTTAATTTCTTTTATAGTTTTTCCATAGAAAAAATCTGCGCTGTGGGGGAATTTAGTCCATTACAGTTGTTGTGAATAAAAAACGTATAAAGAAAGGGACCATGTTTGTTAAGTGAGATAGTGGGTTTTACAAGCTCTAAAACGACTATTGTGGGGAGGAAGTTAATCTAAAGTTCTGCAGTAAGTAAGGTAAATAAAAAGTATTCGTCTATTGAGAGTAAAGTGTGGGAGTAAGTAATTAGATGTTTTCGACGTGGAGTCACTCAAAAATCAGTGGAGGGGGTCAAGGAAGATTCACGTTTAGATCTTCCTCCTTTTCTGTGGCTAGTAATATTGGCTTACGGCCCCAGCCATGGTGAGTAGGGATATGGATCCTTTTTAAGACTCATAATTGATACCCAGGTCTTTGGAGTGTTTCCGGACTCTTGAGACTTCAGGGTGGGCATTGAAAAATTTTCCCTTTAGTTGTGAAGTAGGACTTTTGTGGGGTTTTATTAAAACCCCATTTGTAAGGAATTGGATTTTTTCTGTAGGTGTTTAATAAGTTGGTTTTGATGAAAGTTCCTTCCTTTTTGTGAACATGGTTTGTTTTAGAGATATCTGCATAAATACTCTTATATGTTGGTATGGAGACGGGAAAAAAAAATGTTTTTTTCTCCTTATTATTCATTCCATCTACTTGGTCTCTAATATGTAAGGTTAATGGGATTTTACCATCAGGCTCTAGGGATCTCCATGCCTCAGTGTCTTGGTTTCCTGAACGGTCGATGGAGTCTATGTAATTCAAGCTCTGGTTTATTATGGGGGCATGATTGTTTCAGCATAAGTTTAATATGTGTTTTAGGCTGTGTTTATTAAGTTTTTAGAGAGGGATTGATTCTTCAAGCCCCGGAATTTTAAATTGAAGTCGTCTATCCTTTGTCATCTCATTCAGTGAGTTTGGTTTTGGAGCTTTTCTTGCATTTATCTCTAGTGAAGTTTGGTTCCTTAGCTGTAGGGTCTCGTAATATTTGGTGACCTTAAATCCGTAATATTTGATCATTTTTTTTCTACATATGAGTTTCTTCTCAACATTCAATTGCATGAAGGTCAATTTGGAATCCGTTTTTGTTTTCGACTGATCTGTTTTTTGTCTTATGCAAGAAGATTCTTTAAAAAAATCTTTTTTAATTGGGCGTCCCCCGTCAGTCTATCCCCTCGAAAAGTGTCCGAAATCATGTATGGGGGGTAGGCTCTTCCTAGGTTTTTGTTTGAGGGGCTAGCATTTGGGGAAGTAAATCCAGATTCAGAAGGTCAGAGTTAATTTTGAGTTTGAGGATGGGAGGGTTGATTTCTTTTTTTGTAATCCAGGTCACCTTCCTTTTTTGGAGAAGAAAAAGCCTGGGGGTTGGGGAGGGTGAGAGTTCCCTCTTCCATAATCATTTGGGAACAAGAGTGAAGTAATCTTGATTCCCCCCCAGCGTTTCTGGGTGAGTTTGGAGCGATGTTTGGATTGGCATGTGCGGACTTAATGGTCCGGTCTAGGTGGTTTATTTAGATTGGGGCATCCTGGGGGTTGTTGTGGGTAGTTGTTTAAAAGGTTTAATAATAATAGTCCGAAGAGTGGGTGTATCAAGATAGCATATTGACGGATAATCAGTCCGTAACCAACATTGGAGCCGAAAGGTAGGCCTTTGTTGCGGGAGAGTGATATATTTAATGCGACGGGATTTAAAAGAGGAATCCAGGACGGATAATGTCAGAGTTTTGGTTGGGAGGGGGGGATTACTGTGTCGCTTAAGAAAGGGGAAGGTTCCTGCCCTGTGGGACTTAGTCGAGATATTTAAGGATTCAAGGAGTAGTAATCTGAAAGGGAGAGCTCTAACGTAGGGGGGGAGTTAGGATTGTAACATGAAACGAGTGGTTATAGGGAGCTTCAGAGGTTTGGGAAAATATTCCTAATAGGGGGAAGGTTAACTAGAGCGTTTTTTATTTTCTACTTAGTGATAATGGATAACCCCCCCTCATAAGAGTGGGTAATTCTAGGGTATGGTAAGGTATGGATATTGTAGAAGGGAAGGTTTATAATGAGTGGATTAGTTATATTACGGTCTACCCTAAATGAGGAAAGGCACTGGGTTTGTAAAAGGAAAATAGGGTCAAAAAAGAAAGAAAGGACGAGAATATTTGCGGGTTTCAAAGATAGAGGGGATGTCGAAATGTGGGAGGATTAAGTCAGGGGGTTTTAGAGTGATGTGTGAGCAGAGATAAGTATATGAACAACAATAGGTAGGTTTTTTCCTATACCAAGTCGAAGTAATCCACCCAGGTAAATTTATCAAGAGACGTACTAATGTTGAAATGGAGGTCCAAGGATCCGATAGTTCAAAAAAAAAAACGAACGAAGAACCTGTGGTTGTTTGAAAGGTCTAGGGTGAGTGAAGGTCTTGGATGATAGCAGTCCAGAAGTCCCTTATAACAAGCCCGCAATAGGGCAAGGCGGGGGGATTACTGAAAAAGGATGGTGAACTGGAAGTCAAAAGTTCCGATAATTAATCCAAAAAAGCAGAAAGTCTTGGTTTGATTGAAGGTCTCGGTTGTTGGATTGAAGGTCTGGAAAGTGTTATTATAACGGTTCAATAAGCCGAGATAATTAGGTTGCCGGTCAATAAGGGGACATAAAGGTCCAATAGTAGAGTCAAACGTTGAAGAATTTAGTATGTCAGGCATGTAATATGGTATGCGAGTTTAAGGTTTAGTCTGTATAATAAATATGTCCGGGGACAGCCGATGGTAAAATTGAGGGGAATGCGTTGTTGTTGATTTTGTAGTAGTAGCAATCTCCGAGTTTCCGTTCCCAGGATCAGTACCAATGTCGGAAGAACGGGCTGCGAGTATTTTTTTTTTTTTTTTTTTTTTTTTTTTTTTTTTTTTTTTTTTTTTTTTTTTTTTTTTTAGAGAGGTTGCCTCGGTGTCCCGAGTTCGCCAGCAGGATCGAGAAGCGAAGTCTGCAGAGATGGCAGAGAAGATGTCCTGCGAGTCGAAGCCGTTGCCCACGGGATGTTACTCGAAAGTTTATAGGCTGGAAGCTAAATTGAAGAAGAAAGGTGCAAGTTAAGAGGTGGCCTTCTAGGAAGTAGCGGAGGGGGTCCTCAAGAATCTTCCAGCGATAGGGGAGCCGGAGCGGGTGACAGGGTGAAGGCTACGAGGCCAATGGAAGAATCACAGCCAGAATCAAGGTGGTCCTTGTGTGCTGTAGTTCATTTGGGATGTTATCAATTAGCGAAAAGGTTTATGTGTTGTGCAAGTGTTAATGGGGGTTACTTTCTCAAGCAGGTCCATTTATAAAATAGAGTGCCGAGGTAATTCGAGCAGTTGTATCAAATAGGCAATAATAGCTTTAACGTCTAATTGAATTAGCTAAACAAACAGTAGGGGATTTGTTTGTCGCAGTTCTACGAGTCCGTCGCAGAGATGAAAGATATCACAGGACAATAGTCTTTGCAACCTTGGTTCTTGTTGGGATTAAAGCTCCGGGGTGGCGATTAGACGACAATAGTGTATCAGTCCAGGGCAGATTAGTTGTTAATCTCATGGGGTGTGAACGAAGGTCTTTGGGACGATTCACAACTTTAATTGACATGCCAATTAGAAAAAGATTCAAGCCAGAAGATCATGCCGATTTCTTGGTTCTGTTAAGTCATCATTAGGATGTTATTCAATTAGACGAAAGGTATGGGTTATTTGCAAGTGTTAAATGGCGTTTTGGTTGTTGTTAACTCTCAGCAAGACCAATTTTAAGAGTCGCCCAAGTAATTAGAGCTAGTTGTATCAAATAGCTGTAATACATAGCTTTTAACGTCCAATTGAATTAGCTAAACAAACAGTAGGAGTATGTTGTAGCAGTCTGCGAGAGTCGTCAGCAGAGATGAAAGGAATAT
Source organism: Allobates femoralis (assembly GCA_033576535.1). Lineage (NCBI taxonomy): Eukaryota > Metazoa > Chordata > Amphibia > Anura > Aromobatidae > Allobates > Allobates femoralis. Next base: position 15,841 of record JARQOC010001953.1, on the reverse strand, counting down.
CACAGGACACTAGTCTTTGCAACTGGTTCCTTGTTGATTAAAAGATCCCGGAGGAGATTAGAAGACAATCAGCTCGTATCAGTCCACGGAGATTAGTTGTTGTAATCTCAGGTTGTGAAAGAAGGTTCTTGAGACGATCACAACTTAATGGGACCATGCATAATGAAAAAAACGGATTCACGCCAGACTCAAGTGGTCCTTGTTGCTGTAGTCCTCAATTAGGGATGTTAATTTCACTTGACGAAAAGGGTGTGGTGTAGAAGTGTTTAAATGGGTTAACTTTCAGCTAGTCCCTTTAAATAGAGTCGCCAGTAATTAGCGCAGTTTGTATCCAACAATAGCAGTACTAGCTTTAACGTCTACTTGGGAATTAGCTAACAAAACAGTAGCGCCCAGCAACCAGCGGAATTACTCTGCTTAAACAAGAAGAATGGATCATCCCAGTGATCTCAGAAGCCTCACAATCCCAAGTTGTGCAATACGGGAGGTCCTGTAATGGAGTTTTGATAGGAGTTTGCAGCGCCCCTTTTGCAGTCAGGCAGTGGACTATGGGGACCGCCGGTAGTTTGTATGAAGCACTCAGGAGGAAAGGCGGGAAGAAAAAAAAAAAAAGCGCGGGGAAGAGGTGCGCCCTCTTACCCGTGGCAGACCGGATTTTATCTCGTCTATGCAACAACAAAAGTACATAAGGCAGTTAGAGGTGCGCCTTCTCTACCGCGGCAAGTCGGTAATATATGGCAACAACAAGTTACATAAGGCAATTAGAGCAGCGGCGGGGAGGGAAAATGGCGGGACAAACCAAAAAAGGAAAAAGAAAAACACAGAAAATGAAAAAAAAAAAAAAAACACGCAACAACCACAAAAAAAAACAAAACAGAGCGGTGGAGGAGGCAATTATACAGCGCACATTCAGCGGTTACTTGTGCCCACCAAAAAAGTGCCGGGAAGTCAGCAACAAAACAGCGGAAAGCCTCTCCAACCTCTTCCCGAGATTGATTTTCTTAATTCTTTTGTGCCATGATGTGGTTTTTATTTAAGGTCCAGAGAAAAGTCACAGGGATGGACCCCCAACCCCCCCGATGCAGAAAAAAAGAGATGGGACGGGGGAATCCAAAGATGTTATAGCCAAGTCTCCATGACACCGCCTTGTATTTTTGGAGTATATCCACTGTTGTCGTAGGCTCGGCTGTGCTTGGGCGTCAGGTGGTGGCAGCAGTTGTTTTATGTCGGGTCCAAGGGGTTCCTCTCCGCTCAGCCAGCGGGGCAGGCGGGGGGGCGGGAAAGAGCGGGGAGATCCGAAAAATACAAAAAAAAAAAAATAAACGAAAAGGCGGGGAAAGAAAAAGTTCTGGAGCCGGGTTCCAAGCTCATCAATAGCTCTCAGGAAACCGGAGACAACCCCGAAGATGAGGCAAGGAGAGGACATCCCCAGAGCGGAGGGGGAAAGATGAGAGCCAGCCAGATCTCTTAGTTAACTCCCGGGGATTGAGATGGGGGGGGGGGAAAGCAGAGTTTTCAGGGGAATCTCTAGTGGAGTGGGTCCGTAGGACGGCAAAAAAAAAAAAGGGTGCAAATGTCAAGACGGAAGAGGTCCAACAAGTCCAGACTGGATCCGGATGGTTAAGAACAATAGATCCAAGTTGGTTTGGGGATATTTGACTTTTCCCCAAGGGGGAAAAAGTCCCAGTTGGTGACTTCAGGCTGGAGGTGGCGGGAGCTCGAGCTAAAAACAGTCCTGGCTCGGCTAGAGGATCATAGCCCACGCCATGGGAATTTTTCTCAAAACCTACTGGAGCTGTGATGCTGTTCTTTGGGATTCCTGTTAGGTTCATAAAAGAGCAGAATGGGGCCCAAAACTTTGATGTATCTTCTTTCCTAGCAGAGATATAGTCAAAGTATGCTTAAATGTCTATTTTCTCTGTTTTAGACCGCCCGGAGACAGGGCAGGGGGGGAAGGAAAACACACTTTCATGTCAAAGCAATGAATTTTTCTCCCCACAAACACTACTGGAGCTGTGATGTGTTCTTTGGGGGATTCCTGCTTAGGTTCATAAGAGAGCAGAATGGGACCAAAAAATACATTTTTGAAATGTATCTTCTTTTCAGCCAGGAGATATAGCAAACCGTATGCTTAAATGTCTTTTACACTGTTTAGACGCCGGGGAGGGGGAAAAACAACTTTCATGTCAAAGCAATTGAATTTTTCTCCCCAAAACCTACTGGAGCTGTGTTGCTTGTTCTTTGGGCATTCCTGCTTAGGTTCATAAGAGGCAGAATGGCCAAAAATTTGAATGTATCTTCTTCTCGGCCGAGATATAGTCAAACGTATGCTTTTAAATGTTCTATTTTCACTGTTTTTAGACGCGGAGGAGAGGGAAACAACTTCATGTCAAAGCAATGCAATTTTTCTCCCAAAACTACTGGAGGCTGTGTGATGCTGGGTTCTTTGGGATTCCCTGCTTAGGTTTCTAACGAGAGCAGAATGGGAAAAAAAAAATGTGAATGTATCTTCTTTTTAGCCAAGATATGGGTCAAAAGTTTTGTTTAATGTCTTTTTTTCATGTTTAAAAAAAACACAACTTTCATGTCAAACAAAAATTTTTCTCCAAAAACTACTGGAGCTGTGATGCTGTTCTTTGGGGGGATTCCTTTAGGTCTTTAAGGGAGAGCAATGGGAAACAAAAATTTGAATGTATCTTCTTTCTAGCCGGGAAATAGTAAAAAGTTGCTTAAATGCAAATTTTCACTGTTTAGAACCCCGAAAAACACACTTTCATGTAAAAAGAAATTGAATTTTTTCCAAAACCTACTGGAGTTTTGTCTGTTCTTGGGTTCCTTTTTTTTTAGGTTCCTAAGAGAGCGGAATGGGACAAAAAAATTTTTGAATGTATTTCTTTCTAGCCAGAGATTAGCCAAACTATGTTAATGTCTATTTCACTGTTTGACCCCCTAAAAAACACACTTTCGGGCCCAAAAGCAATGAATTTTTCTCCAAAACTCTGGCCCTGTGGAGCTGTTCTTTGGGGTTTCTGTTTTAGGGTTCATAAAAGAACGGGGGTTGGGGACCAAAAATTTGAATGTATTTTCTTCTCCAGGGGGGGGGGAAAAATTTAAAAACTTATCCCTTAATGTCTTTTCCACGTTTTAGACGCGAAAAAAAAACCATTTCATGCAAAGCAATGAATTTTTCTCCCAAAAACTACTGGACTGTGATGCTGTTTTTTGGGGATTCCCGCTTAGGTTCAAAAAGGGAGCCCAAATGGAACCAAAAATTTGAAATGTATCTTCTTTCTACCCCAGAGATATATTTTCAACCTTTATGCAAAATGTCTATTTCACTTTTTAACGGGGAAAAAAAAACACCCCTTTCTTTTTCAACCCAATGAATTTTTCTCAAAAACTACTGGAGCTTGATGCTTTTTTCCTTTGGGGGTTTCGTTTTGGTTCATAAAGAGAGCGAATGGGACAAAAATTGAATGAACCTTTTTCACCCCAGAGATTAGCAAACTTTTACCCTTAAAATTCTATTTTCATTTTTTAAGACGCGGAAAACACACTTCCGTCACGCAATAATTTTTTTTTCCCCAAAAAACTACTGGAGCTGTGATGCTGTTTTTGGGGGGGGTTTCGGCCTTAGGTCATAAAGAAGAGCAGAAATGGGACCAAATTTTGAATTGTATCTCTTTCTAGCCGGGAGAATAGTCAAACCGTTGCTTAATGCTATTTTCACTGTTTAACCGGGGAACACCACCTTTCATTTTCAAAGCAATAAATTTTTCCCCAAAAAAACGGGAAACTTTTATGCTGTTTTTGGGATTCTGTTAGGTTCTTTAAAGAGAGCAGATGGAAAAAAAAAAATTTGAATGTATTTTCCCTTTCTCCGGGAGATTGGGCCCAAAACGTTTTTTGCTTAAATGTCTATTTTCACTGTTTAGGGAAAAAACCCCACTTTCATGTCCAAGCAATGATTTTTCTCCAAAACTACGGGAGCTGTGATGCTGTTTTTTTGGGGGTTTTCCTGCTTAGGTTCATAAAAGAAGCAGAATGGGACAAAAATTGAATGTATCTTTTTCTAGCAGAGATTATCAAACGTATGCTTAAATTCTTTTCACTGTTTAGACCAAAGGGAAACCCCCCTTTTTCCCGTCAAAGCAATCAATTTTTTCCCCCCCAAAATACTGGGCTGGGGTTTTGGCGGGGTCTTTGGGATTTGCTTGGTTAAAAAGAGCAGGAATGGGACCCAAAATTTGAATGAAATCTTCTTTCTGCCAATATCCAACTTGCCTTAATGTCTATTTTCACGTTTAACACGAAAACAACTTTCATGCCCAAAGCAAAATCTTTTTCTCCAAATAACGGGCTTTTGATGCTTTGGTTCTTTGGGGGGATTCTGCTTGGTTCCTAAAGGAGCAGAAGGGAAACCCAAATTTTTTGAATGTTTCTTCTTTTAGACAGGGTTTTAGTCAAAGAGCTTAAATTCTTTTTCCCAGTTTTAGAGAAAACAAAAAAACACACTTTCATGCAAAGCAATGAATTTTTCTCCAAATACTGGAGCCTGTGATGCTGTTCTTTGGGATTCTGCTGGTTCAAAAAGGGGGGACAAATGGAAAAAAAATTTTGAATGTATTTTTCCCTTTCTAGCCAAGAATGGGTAAAAACTTTAGGGCTTAAAGGTCTTTTTTCCCAAACTGTTTGGGAGGGGAGAAAAAAAGAGGGGAAAAAAAACCCCACTTTCATGTCAAAAGCAATGAATTTTTCTCCATACAAATTATTTTTATTGGAATTATAAAAAAAATTAAACAGGGGGGGGGGAAGGGAAGGGGGGGAAGGGGGAAGAACTTAAACAAAAAAAAAGGAAAGGGGAAGGAAGGGGTTTAGGGGAGGGGGGGGAAAAAAAAACATATGTAACAAAAAAAAAGGTAATTACAATGTGTAACACTTAAATCAACACACATAAAAACCAAGTCTTTTTTTAAAAATTTCAGTTATAAAAGTAGGGTAAAAATTTCAAGGGACGGGGACATATACATTAAAAATTAAAATATTGAAGGACTCTTAAAATAAGAGCAAGAAAAGCGAAATTAGTATAAAAAAACATATCAGAGCAAGAAAGAAAAAGGGCCCCCTTTTAGGGGAGTTTAACCCAAGAACAAAAGAATTTTCCATGGGGGAGCAAAGGAAAGTGTAATGAATAGAAGTTTGGGAATTTTTGGGGGAAAAGAAAAAAAACTAAAGAAAAAGGGGATGGGCAGTAGTTTAAGCCAAGGGTTTTTCCATGGAGCAGAAATTTTTGCCAATATTGGCTCTCGTGGCGAAAAGGTTTTCATGAATCCCCGTGGACTTGTGACCCTTTCTATCCGGTTTTGTAAAAGGGAGAACCACGTTGCTTCCTCTTAGCGGCCGGGCCCGGGTCTTGGCAGTTAGGTGGAAATGTGGGGGGTAAGGGGGCTGATGTGGATGGGAGTCCTCTGTTCCAATTGTAGGAGGGCCATTGGGGGGTAAGAGTGAGTTGGGGATTTTTTTTGTGACTTTTTTAATTTTGGGTGAGAAAAACTTCCTTCCAAAATTGTCGTACTTCTGGCCCATGACCAAAAGATGTGGGATGAGTACCTTTCCAAGGCCTCCAGCAAGAGGGGGTTTGACCCGGGGGTAATTTCGATTGACCCACAGGATATAGTACCAATTTTGGGAAAACAATTTTTGTATGGCTCTACACATGGTGGAAACCCCCTAAACCCGGAATAGGGGAAATTTTGAGGCCTTGGGGGGAAAAACTCTCCAGATCGTTTTTTATGTTTAATTACTTCAAGCTGTAAAAAAAGGATAAGGGGAGGAAGTAAAGTCTTCATTAAAAATTGGGTTTTAGAGTTTGTTCGAAGCCCCACAGCGAATCCTTTTGGGGGACAATCTAATTAAAATTCGGTGAAAAGGAAGGGAAACTTAAAGTCGGATGACAAGGGGTGGAAAAAGTTGTCCCAAAAAGTCCCCTGGGTCCTGTCGTTCCCTGTGAAATGGGAAATCGGGTTTTTACCTGGGTTCGAAGGTTTTTGGTGGTCGTTTTATGAAGAAGGGCTGGGGTATAGAACTTTGCTCTCCCAGTTTCCAGTGAGCCAGGTTTCCAAAATTGGGGAAATTAGTCTCAGGTGTCCAAGGGGTATTTTAAGGGATGTCGTGGAGTAATTTTGTGCTTTGACAGATAGTGATCTCCCCGGCGGAGGGTACTTTAAGAAATGGGGGGGGGAGGGGAAGGGGTTTTCAGTGTGGATTATTTAATGGGCGAGAAGGGGGGGCATTTCCCAAAGATCCAAGTGTTTTTAGGAAAAATTTTGAATGTGAGGTCAGGGGGCTCGAAAAGGTCGAAGCCCAGTTTCGAGAAGTTTGACTAAGAGGCCTGATAAAAAGTTGAAAAGGGTTGGGTTTTCCCCCAAACCGGCAGATAGTTTGTGGCGCTTGAGGAGATGTGATGCTACCTCGAGCTCTTCCCTCCCAGTGAACGTACGAAGTTGGGTTGAGTTTAGAGAACCAGGGATCTGGGTTTAAAAAAGGGGGGGTTTAACAAAACAAAGAGAAATCCGGGGAAAAAAAAGGGAGCATCTTGAAGATTGATCCTACTTAGCATGAGGGGACAGCTTGGAGGGCGTGGTATTCCAACAGGGAGGATTTGTATAGCGAAGAGAAATGAAAAAGGAGTACTTTTTCCCGGGTTTTTTTAATAGTCTCAATATGAGATTCCCTTATCTCCCAAGAGAAGTTAAATTCGTTTTTTGGGTAAAGCCCGAGGGGATCATCAATATTGAAAAAACTAGGACCTGAGACTTTTGGGTGTGTTGATTTTATAAAAGTTTTGTGAAAAGCGTCGAGTTCAATCACACATTCCAGAGACTTCAGAGGGTGGTTATTGTAAAAAGGATGTTTATCTGCAAATAGAGAATCTTGTTTTTGATGTTGAAATTGTTGAAATCCCTTGATGTTGGGTTTTTTTCTCTAATGTTCGGCTGCCAGAGGGGTTTATAAAGAATGCAAACGTAGGAGGGGGGGAGAGGACAGCCCCCGTCTCGTGCCCTTGAAGATGGAAAAAGGGGGGAAAACAATGCAGTGTTGGGAAAGGGAAATCTAGCCGGTAGAATTTGTTACATAAGATCGATGGTCTAAGGATGTTGCCTTTTAAATGCCAATTTTTTGAGAGAAAAAAAAAAGGAGAAATTCCCCCGGGGTTAAAACCTTTCAAATGCCTTCTCGGCGCCCTAAGGCAAAAAAAGGCAGGGGTTTTTGTCCAGATGTTTCGTGGGGGAAATAAATTTCAGGGCCCACGTTTTTGGGCATCATTGGGGGTACGATTTGGGGGGAAAAAAAAACCGGGCCCTTTGGGGTCCGGTTTAAAATTATTTTTTTTTTTGACATATTTACTAATCATGGGTTAGCGGCTAATTTTAGCAATGATTTCGTTTCGGTTTTAGCAACGGGATGGGGGGGGGGTATTTTTTCCCCCATCTGATGGGTCTTCCTTTGTCTTTGTATAGCACTGTTACGGGTTCCCTAACATGTTTTCTGGTTAGGAATCAAGAAGGCGACATGGTTTGGCCAAGGGGGGGGATTTTGGGGGGCCCAAAAAAAAAATTTGCTTAAATGTTTTAAAGGGGTTTCATTCGGGGAACCCCATCAGGGCCAGGGGTTTTATCAACTTTAGATTTGTCGAGGACATCAAAAACCTCGGGGAGGGTTTATAGGGTAATTTAAAAATTGGAAAAGGTTATCTGTGTTTAAGGGGGGTTTATTCCAGTTTTCGGTTAAGGTTTTTTTTTTTATATCTTCCCTTTGGGGGTGTAGGGGGTGGATTGAAGGTTATATATCGGGAGTAAATGAGGCCAAATTCCCTCGTGATGCACGGGAGGGTGGTGAGAGTTTTTATGATGACCTTGATCACCTTTTTTCTGGCCTTGGTTTTCGGGGAAACTTGTTTTTTTGGGATAGAAATTTAGGGGGTTTTATCACCGAGTGGAAGGGAGGGGGATTTTAACTTTTGGTTTCAAATTGTCTCCTCGATGGGGGGGGGAATAGATTTAAATTTCTAGGGGGAAGGGGATTAAAAAATCTCGTCTAAGATTTGGAGGTTGCATGGAGGGTTTTGGTGGAGCGTTTCCAGGTCTTTGGGATTTTTGCCGAAAAAGTAGTCTTAGTTTTTGGCGATTTGGAATTTGGGAGAAATTGGGCTTTCCCAGTGGATCTTTTACCTCAAACATAAACCGCATTTTTAAAAAGGGCTGACCATTAATTTGTTTGTGGAGAGAAAATCATGGGTGTCATTATCTTTGAATGAAAAGTACTGCAAGTTATCGTTTCTTCAATTTTCCTTTTTATAAATGGGATGGGGAGTAAAAAAAAACTGTTTTTGTTTCTTCCATTGTTTAGGTGATGTAGGGTTTGGAACCCGGGGTTTTAAAGTCAAAAAACAATGGGGCCATGATCTGACCAGGTTCTTTTTCCCTTTTATCTCCACCTTGGGGATTTTTGGGGGAGTAAAAATTCCAGCTAATCCAAAATCTATTCTTGAGTAGGAGTTGTGTATCTTAGGTAGTAAAAAAATATTCAATAGAGGGAGGAGTTCAGGCATCGGAAACGCATCATAGGCATCATGTTTATGTAACAGGTGGTCTTAGGATTCATTATTTTGTTTTCTTTCCCTATTGGAAGGAATCGGTTTAAGTTTTAAAATAGTTTTGGGGGCGGTTTTTGTTAAAGTCCCCAAATAGAAATAGATCCCTTGTTGTCTATCTTGATTATTTCCTTTATGATTTTGGGGCAAGAAGGGTTTTTCTGTTGCCCTGTTAAAGGGGGATAGGTACAAAAATGGGAGGGTAAAACAGGTGGTTATTGATCTTGGCATATGGCATCATATACCGTCCCTCGGTCCTCAATTCCCGTCGATGTGTCAAACACAACAGTTGTCTCTATCATGGGTGGCCGGGGGGTTCCGGGGGTTTTTTCCTTTTGATTTGGTGGCAAGAAAAAATATTTGGGGAATTGTTTAATACTTACTTCCTCTGAGGGTTTGGAGTGAGGGATTTTGTTTTGGGAAAGGGATTACAAACACCATAGTTTAAAGTTTTCCCCCCCACAAAAAACCTTCTTTGGGGGAATTTAAACCGTTTTGGGGTTCAATGAAAAAATCGTTTAAGACAAAGTTGGTGATTTTTTTGGTATAAAAAGGACTCGGCTGTAGTTTTTTAAAAATGGGGATTGGCTAGCTTTGTTCGGAAAATGGTGGTATGTATACGTTTTTATACTTTTTTAACAAAAGGAAGAAAAAAAAAGAAATAAATAAATCTATAAAAATTTGGGAAGCGTAAGACGCCACACCAATAAACCCAAAGGAGGGGATCAAAGATCCCCGGTTTTTATAAACTCCTTTAGGCTTGTGGTTTTTTTGGCTTGCGCCTCAGCCTGGGAAAAAATGGGGGGGCTGGGCTATTGACAGTTTTATTGGTACCTGGATTTTAAAAAAGGGAAATTTTTCCAGGTCCTTGAGTGTGTCGGACCTCTTTTTTTTCCTCTGGGAAAGCATTTAAACGTCCTTTATAGGGAAGCATATTTTTTTAGCGGGTTTTTTTTAAAAACCCCATTTATAGGGGGATAGATTTTCTGTAAGATTTTAGTAAATTGGGGATAGTTCTTTTCTTTTGGGAAACATGGTAGGGTTTGGATAAAATCAGCAAAGAAATCTATGTGAGAAATGGGGGGCAAAAGACTTCTTTTCTTCATGAGTGCATTATTTTTTGGGCTTGACATGGGGAAAAATGGAGGGTTTAAACAAAACATCTCTGGGGGGTCTGAAGGGGTTGGTTGGGTTTTCTAAGACGGTTTTAATGAGTCCAATTGTGAGATCCATTATCCGTTCAAAGTAGGGATGCTTTTTCTGTTATACGTTTTAAAAATTTGGGGGGAAAGTTGGTCAGGTGTAAATTGATTCCAAACCCGCATTTTTTTGTTTCAGGCGCGCCTCCCCCTTGTCGGTCTAATTCAGAAGTTGGATTGCATGATTTTCCCATTTCCCCTTTCAAGAAGATTGAGTTTCCTTTGTGAGAGTCCATTTTTTGAAACCCTTAGCGAGAAAAGGGTCGATTTAGTTGGGGTCCACTTTATGTGAGATCGGGTTCTTTGATTTGAAAGAAGATTCACTTATGACTCAATCTTTGTTCAAATGAGTTGCTCTTTCTATCTGGGGAAAAAAGGGATTTCCTTGAGAATTTCCTTATTGTTTGGGCCCGTTCCATCGATCCTTCAAACTTTTTGCGATGCTGGGGGGGAAAGGGGGGAGATTCCCTCCTCGCTTCTGTTGAGGGATGGTTTTTTTTTGGGGTATTATCCGATTCAGAAAAATGGGAAAAAGTTTCAGCTGTTGGGTGCGGGAATTTTTATTGGTGGCAAAAACCCTTTCCTCTTTTGGGAAGGAGCAGTGGATAACCCAAAGTTGTTTCTTTCCCATGGGGTTTGGGAAAGGAGTTTTCCTGGTCACTGTAGGAGTGTCTAGGAGATCTAGATGGGTTTTTGGCTTGAGCATGAGCGGGATTTTGATAGGCAATCTGGATTAAGCCAGGGAAAAGCCATGTCCATATTTTTTTGTAATAAAGTATTTTTCAATACCGACAGTGGGGGGGATGGGGGGGATTTTAAATTTTTATTGGGGATATTTTCCGATATTATCCAATGGGTGGGTTTTAAGCGGGGTCAAAAATTTTGGGAAGGGGGTTTAGAAATACTGGGGGGGAGGAGAGGTCAGGGGAAAGGGTTTTTTATGGATTATCATTTCCCCAAACCCTGGGGAGGTGATGTGGAAGCATAAGAACCCAAGTTGGCCAGGGGGGGGCCCGCTTTTGGGCCCATTATGCCAAAAATTCTCGGGAAAAAGTGGATCTATTTGTTTTTAGAGAAGGGGAAATTTAGATTGAGAGAATTTTTGGAGTAGAGAGGAATTTCTGCCCGAGAAATAATTAAAAAGGGGGGGAATTTCTAGAGGGTCTTTTGTCAGCAGGGAACGGTAGGGATTTCCACAAATATTTTGGCCCAAAAAAAGGGGGCGTCGGGAGAGATCGGGAATCAAATGGGGGGGTTTAGGGGTTGAGAGAGAAGTCAGAAAAAATTTTGGGAAACGAACAGGGTTTCAGATTCAAACCTCCCTAAAAGGGGGGGGGGACAAAAGAGATTTTAAACCTTTTTTAGACTTTATGTATGATAAAACAAAGCTGTGATTGTAGTTTTATACACGGGGGTTTTAGAAAAATTAAAGCTATAAACGGTTTGAGAATGTTTTTAACAATTAAGGTGGTTAACAGGGGAATAGAGAGATATTCAATTGGGGTTTCAACGTAGAGATAGAAGATTACATAGTGGAGGAAAAAAAAAAAACAGAAGTGGGAAATTTTGTAAGGTTTTTTTTTTTTTTTTCAGAAGTCATGGTAAGATTAAAGTAGAGACATGTAAAATAGGTTTAAAAGCAGAAAGACAAAGAGCAAAAATTGGGGAAAATTTTAAAGAGGAGTTTACACGTGACCAGGAGCTTTTCCCCCAAAGGGGGGCAGGAAAAAAAAATTCGCGCAGTAACAAGGGCCAGTTTCCCGTAGGGCCAGGGAAAAAAAAGGGGGGTTTCAATAGTAGAAAAGAACAATCCCGTAGTCGCCGGGACTTCAAAGGTTTTCCAAGGGGTTTCCCTTTTGCGGGATGTCTCTGGGGGATATCTGAATTCAAAGTCGAAGGGGGAAAGGGAAAATAATAGTAGGTCCCGTAGCATTTGAGATCCGGATGTCAGAGGGGTTGGGAAAAGTAGAAAAGGGTGGGGCCCCGGGTTTTAAGGTGAAGATTTTTCCAGAGTCTTGCGGGGGGGGATTGTAAAAAGTCTTTTGGAAAAGATTAGTTCATAAATGGGGGGTTTTTTATATGTTTGAGATAATAGACCCAAGTTGCTGGGGTCACGATCGCCAGCACGCGGGGTTTTTCAGTTTCCAGATGAAGGGGATCGGGTCGCCGGGGGAATCGTCGTTCCCAACAGGACCACTGTTGTATGAGTGCGGTGTCCAGCGAGTCGCGGTTGGGGCATCAATCAGTGGGTAAGTATCGGTTTGAAAACAGCAGCCCTTGGGGGAGCGTACAAGAAATAAGGAGAAATTTGCGGGGGAGTGGGGGGACTGTTTTGCGGCGATTTTCCAGAAGAAAAACGACTCAGCTTCGATCGTTACCGCAAAGCACCTGGGGGTGGGCCAAACGGGGGTCAGGAGAAAGTGCGAGTGTGGCGAGGGAGCGAGCCACCCGCCGTAGCAACAAGTCTCCTAGGAGAATAAACAAGCTGGGGGAGAGCACGGGGGCCCGCAAAACCATCCAGGGGGGGGGGCCCCAGGCGAGCGGGCACCCTCAGAGTATCAGGAAGGACTCCCCAACCCCCACAGAGTTTTTCAACACAGGGCAAAAGGGCCCAGCAGGGCAGCGCGAGGGGGCCGGGGTCCATGTTCCAGGGCCCGTAATGGGGGAAAAAAAGAGTTTAGGGGGGTCTCCCCTGAGTTGGGTGTGTAAAAGAATGGCTTTAATTGAGAAAAATTTGTAAAAAAAAGTATAAAAAAAACCCCCCCCCGCATAGGGGAAGGTTTCTATGTCCGCGTGTTTGCTAGACCACTCTTGCCGGTGTAAAAACGGGAAAAAAAAAAAAAAGGAAAAAAACAGGCCCTCTAGCCCCAAAGCAGTTGGTTAAAACAGTCGTTTTTTTGCCTAATCTGTTTCACAGACTAAAGAGAAAAAGGCGGAGAAAAAAGATGGAAGCATCCCCCCCCTGCCTTAAAAGGGGGGAAGAGGGTTATTCCCACTTGTTGAAAAGTGTTCATTTTTTTTTTTAAAGTGGGGGGTGAGGAAAAAAAGGGGGGAAAAAAGGGGGAAATTGGGATGGGAAGCAAGCGCCCTCTGCACCAGTAAAGGGTATTTTACCGTTTTTTATTATACAGTTAGGGGCAAAAAAAAAAGGGGGAAAAAAAGCCCAAAAAAAAATGCAATGTCAGCGGGAGATTTTAAACAAAACCCCAAGGACCAGAAGGGCAGAGGAAAGAAAAAAAAAAAGATGGGAAAGCTCACCTGTATTCACACGTGATTGGGGTTTTTTTTTTTGCGGGAAAATCAAAAAGGTGTTGGTACAAAGGGGGAAAAAAAACCAAGGAAGGCTTCAGCCGAGCCAGCTTGCTGAATGTGGGAAGTTTATGTGCGGGAAAGGGGAAAAGGTCCGGTGGTGCAGCCACACAGGGGGAAGATTCCAAAGCGGGGCTGGAGTCGGGGTTTTGGGGGCCGGGGGGGGGGAAAGGAGATAAAGTCACAGGAGATCCCAGAGCCCCGCTAGGTTGCGGCCAAAAGCGGGGGAAAATGGAGGGGTACGGGGATAAAGCGGGATGGCCCCGGTGTTGATCACAGGATTCAGCAAACCCCGGGGGGGCCGGGGGAAAAAAGCCCGGGGGGTGTAATAAGAGGACCGGGGAACCAGATTGGCGTTTGCCAGTAGAGAGAAAAATGGATTTGCAGGTAGCTGGGTTGGTCCTGAGTCCCAAAATGGGGAAAAAAAAAAAAAAAAAAAAAGGAAAAACAAAAAAAAAAAAAAGGAAAGGCCAGGTGGTCCGATGACTAGTGTATTAGTTTTCAATGATCCAATTGGAAATTTAATGGATTCTTCCCTCAGAGAGCCCAAGGTTTGGTTTTCTTAGGCTAGGTGCAGGGCCGGGGCTAGACACGTTGCTTGGCTGAGACCATAGCCCCGCCCCCTTTAATTTTTCCAAAAACTTTGGAGCAGGTGCTGTTTTTGGGTTTTCTGCTTAGGTTCATAAAGAGGCAGGGGGTGGGCAAAAAATTTAATGTATCTTTTTTTTAGCATAGAAGTCAAACCGTATGCTTAATGGTCTATTTTCACTGTTTATCCCGGCAAAACACACTTTCATTCAAAACAATTAATTTTTTTCCCCAAAAAAACTGGAGCTGTGATGCTGTTCTTTGGGGGGTTCCTGCTTAGGTTCTTATAAAAAGCAGGGAAAGGGACAAAAAAAAATGGGAAATTATTTTTTTAGGCAAGATATAGTCAAAACGTATGCTTTAATGTCTATTTTCCTGTTTAGACCGGGAAAAAAACACTTTCATGTCAAAGCAATGAATTTTTCTCCCCAAAAAACTGGAGCTGTGATTTTTTGGTTTTTTTGGGGATTCCCTTAGGTTCATAAAGGGAGCGAATGGGACAAATTTGAATGTATCTTTTTTCTAGCCAGAGATATAGTCAAACGTATGCTTAAATGTCTTTTTCAGTTTAGACGCGAAAACAATTTTATGTAAAAAAAATAATTTTTCCCCAAAAAACTGGGCTGTGTGTTTCTTTGGGATTCCTGCTTGGTTATAAAAAAGAGCAGAATGGGACAAAAAATTTGAATGTAAAAGTTTAAAACTTTCACTCAGTTCCAAGCACAACCGTAGATATTGGAAATCTTTTTGTTTTTATGAGTATCAAAGCATTAGGGAAAAAGTTTTTGAGTATTTTTTAAAAATAAGCAAGGGCATGAAATTTTTTCCATGATTCTTACTTAGGTTCATGCCATTAGTAACAGAGTATTAAAACTTTGACTTAGTTCCAAGCACAACTGTAGATATTGGAAATCTTTTTGTCTATGAGTATCAATGCATTAGGGAAAACGTTTTTGAGTATCTTTTAAAAGAAAGCAAGGCCAAGCTATTAATCCATGATTCTTACTAAGATCATGCCTTAGTAACAGTGTATTAAAACTTTGACTCAGTTCCAGGCACAACGTAGATATTGGAAATCTTTTTGTCTATGAGTATCAAAGCATTAGGGAAAAAGTTTTTGAGTATCTTTTAAAAGAAAGCAAGGGCATGCTATTTTACCATGATTCTTACTTATGCTCATGCCTTTAGTAACACAGTATTAAAACTTTGACTCAGTTCCAGCACAACCGTAGATATTGGAAATCTTTTTGTCTATGAGTATCAAAGCATTAGGAAAAAGTTTTTGAGTATATTTTAAAAGAAAGCAATGGCATGCTATTTCACCATGATTCTTACTTAGGCTCATGCCAATTAGTAAAAAGTATTAAAACTTTACTTAGTTCACAAGCACAACTGTAGATATTGGAAATCTTTTTGTCTATGAGTATCAATGCATTAGGGAAAAAAGTTTTGAGTATCTTTTAAAAGAAAGCAAGGCCAAGCTACTTAATCCATGAATTCTTACTAAGACTCATGCCCTTAGTAACAGTGTATTAAAACTTTGACTCAGTTCCATGCACAACGTAGATATTGGAAATCTTTTTGTCTATGAGTATCAAGCATTTAGGAAAAAAGTTTTTGGAGTATCTTTTAAAAGAAAGCAAGGGCATCTATTTTACCATGATTCTTACTTAGGCTCATGCCTTTAGTAACAGAGTATTAAAACTTTGACTCAGTTCCAAGCACAACTGTAGATATTGGAAATCTTTTTGTCTATGAGTATCAATGCATTAGGAAGAAGTTTTTGAGTATCTTTTAAAAGAAAGCAACACAAGCTGATTTTTACCATATTCTTACTTAGGCTCATGCCCTTAGTAACAGATATTAAAACTTTGACTCAGTTCAAGCACAACTGTAGATATTGGAAATCTTTTTGTCTATGAGTCAATGCATTAGGTGAAGAAGTTTTTGAGTATCTTTTAAAAAGAAAGCAAGGGAATGCTATTTTCACATGATTCTTACTAGGCTCATGCACTTAGTAAAAGAATATTAAAACTTTACTCAGTTCAAGCACAACCGTAGATATTGGAAATCTTTTTGTCTATGAGTATCA
>JARQOC010001952.1:0-32047 GCA_033576535.1 Allobates femoralis | reverse complement strand
GATCCACACAGTGATCCACAGTGACCATTATGTGATCACTGTGGATCACTGGGGCGGGATCGTCAAAACACTTTCTACAGCGGGACCTGAGGATCTAGCTGCAGGAATTGATCTGACAGCTCCAGCACAGTGATCCACAGTGATCACATAATGGTCACTGTGGATCACTGTGCTGGATCTGTCAATCATTTTTCAACAGCTGGATCCTGAGGATCTAGCTGCGGGAAGTGATCGACGCCCACACAGTGATCCACAGTGACCATTAGTGATCACTGTGGATCACTGTGCTGGATCTGTCAGATCACTTTCTAAAAGGCTGGATCCGGGGGATTTTAACTGCAGAAAGTGATCTACACCCCGGGCGCATGACCCACTATGTGCATCATTTGCGCCTGGGCGGGCCAAAGATGGCTTTCCGCCTCGACCCCCCCATGCAGGGGGATCTAGCTGGGGAAAAAGTGATCTGGCAGCCCAGGCGCGTGTGCACATATTTGGGTCACTGCCCCCGGGCCTCTTAGATCGCGGCTCTACAGCCCATCTCCCTGAAATGGGCATCGAGCTGCAAAAAGCGATCTGACATCGGGAAACCATGATCCATAGGGGGTCAAGGCGCCGGGGCTCCAGATCGTTTTCCCGGGCAGCTCGATCCCCATGCATGGGGATCGAGCTGGGGAAAGCGATCGGGCAGCCCAGGCGCATGATCCCCCAAAGTGGGTCACTGCGCCTGGGGTCTCGGACATTTTCGCACTCAATCACCATGCTGGCGGAGGGGGCTCCAGAGTACGATCTGAAAGCAAAGGGTCGAGCGTCGTGGGCCCTTCGTTGTGGACTACGTGGGAGACAACTGAACTGGGGGCCCTTCTTTAATGGACTACGTCGGAGCGATCGAGCGTCGTGGGGACCTTCGTTGTGGACTACTGGGATTTTTTTAAAAATAAAGAGGGAAATCCGAATTTTGTTTTTTTTTTTTTTCCAAATAAAAAGATTTTTCTCTGTGTGTATTTATTGACTATTTACCATACTAGAGATTCCTAATGGCGGGTCTAACATTGGCCCTATATTATGAATCTCGGGCTTAGTGCCAGCTGCCAATAGAAAGCTGGCATTAACCCCTTTATTACCCAGTTAGCCACCGCCACCAGGGCAACTGGAAGAGCGTGGGTACAGCGCCAGAAAATGGCGCTTCAATGAATGCGCCATTTTCTGGGGCGGCTGCGGGCTGCAATTCGCAGCATGGGGGGCCCAGAACGCTTGGGCCTCTCTATGCTGAGGAATCCAGTCCCCAGCTGCCTAGTTGTACCTGGCTGGACCAAAAATATGGCGGAGCCCCACGTAATTTTTTTTCTAGGCTTAGTTCTAGAAATTAAAAAAAAATGGGCTTCGCTGTATTTTTGGTTCCAGCCAGGTATGACGAGGCAGCTGGGGGTGGGTGGCAGTCCGTAGCTGCCAAGTTGTACCTGGCTGGACCAAAAATATGGCGGAGCCCTATGTCATTTTTTTTCTAGAAATAAAAAAAAAATAGGCTTCGCTGTATTTTTGGTTCCAGCCAGGTATGACGAGGCAGCTGGGGGCTGGTGGCAGTCCGTAGCTGCCAAGTTGTACCTGGCTGGACCAAAAATATGGCGGAGCCCTATGTCATTTTTTTTCTAGAAATAATTCTAGAAATAAAAAAAAAATAGGCTTCGCTGTATTTTTGGTTCCAGCCAGGTATGACGAGGCAGCTGGGGGCTGGTGGCAGTCTGTAGCTGCCAAGTTGTACCTGGCTGGACCAAAAATATGGCGGAGCCCCATGCCATTTTTTTTCTTCTACCAATAAAATGACAAGGAGCTTTGCCTTATTTTTGGATGCCAGCCAGGTACAACTTGGCAGTTGGGGGGCTGCAATCCTCATCGTGGAGAGACCCAAATGTTGTGGCCCCCCACGCTGCAAATTGCAACCCACAGCCACCACAGAAAATGGCACATTAGAGGTGCCATTTTCTGGTGCTGTACCCCAACTCTTCCAGTTGCCCTTGTGCTGGTGGCAATGCTAGTGGCACACAGGGGTTCTCCATACGCGACATGGAGTCCACTAACAATTCCAATTGTTAGTGGACACCATGTCGCGTATGGAGAACCCCTGTGTGCCTAAACATTGGAGCTCCCCCACAAGTGACCCCATTTTGGAAACTACACCCCCCAAGGAACGTATCTAGATGCATAGTGAGCACTTGAACCCCCAGGTGCTTCACAAATTGATCCGTAAAAATGAAAAAATAATTTTTTTGTGGAAAAAAAAAAGTACTTTTTTATTTTTATGGATCAATTTGTGAACCACTTGGGGGTTCAAAGTGCTCACTATGCATCTAAATAAGTTCCTAGGGGGTCTAGTTTACAAAATGAGGTCACTTGTGGGGGAGCTCCAATGTTTAGGCACACAGGGGCTCTCTAAACGTGACATGGTGTCCGCTAACAATTTGAATGGAAAATCAACTCAAATTGTTAGCGGACACCATGTCACGTTTGGAGAGCTCCTGTGTGCCTAAACATTGGAGCTCCCCTACAAGTGACCCCATTTTGGAAACTAGACCCCCCAGGGAACTTATCTAGATGGGTGGTGAGCATTTTGAACGCCCCAGTGCTTCACAAATTAATCTGTAAAAATGAAAAAAGAAAATTTTTGTGGAAAAAAAAAGTGCTTTTTCATTTTTATGGATGAATTTGTGAAGCACCTTGGGGTTCAAAGTGCTTACTATGCATCTAGATACGTTCCTTGGGGGGTCTAGTTTCCAAAATGGGGTCACTTGTGGGGGAGCCCCAATGTTTAGGCACACAGGGGCTCACTAAACACAACATGGTTACAGCTAACAATTTGAGCTGATTTGTATTCAAATTGTTAGCGGACACCATGTCGCGTTTGGAGAGCCCCTGTGTGCCTAAACATTGGAGCTCCCCCACAAGTGACCCCATTTTGGAAACTAGACCCCCCAGGGAACATATCTAGATGGGTAGTGAGCATATTGAACCCCCAGGTGCTTTACAAATTTATCTGTGAAAATGAAATAGTACTTTTTTTTTCACAAAAATTTTCTTTTAGCCTAAATATTTTCGTTTTCACATGGCAACAGCATAAAATTCATCCTAAAATTTGTTGGGCAATTTCTCCTGAGTACACCGATACCTCATATGTGGTCATAAACCACTGTTTGGGTGCACGGCAGGGGTCAGAAGGGAAGGAGCGCAATTTCACTTTTTGAATGTAAAATTAGCTCCAAAATTCAAATTGCGCTCCTTCCCTTCTGAGCCCTGCCGTGCGCCCAAACAGTGGTTTATGACCACATATGAGGTATCGATGTGCTCGGGAGAATTTGCACAACACATTTTAAGATCCATTTTATCCTGTTGCCCATGTGAAAATGAAAGAATTGAGGCTAAAAGAACATTTTTGATAAAAAAATTAAAATATCCATTTTTTGTTTCCACTTTGCTTTAGTTCCTGTGAAGCACCTGAAGGGTTAATAATCTTCTTGAATGTAGTTTTGAGTAGCTTGAGGGGTGCAGTTTTTGGAATGGTGTCACTTTTGGGTGTTTTCTGTCATGTACACCCCTCAAAAGGACTTCAAATGTGATGTGGTCGCTAAAAAAATGGTTTTGTAAATTTTGGTTGAAAAATGAAAAATTGCTCATGAACTTTGAACCCTTATAACGTCCTAACAAAAAATTTATTTTTTTCCAAAATTGTGCTGATGTGAAGTAGACATGTGGGAAATATTATTTAATAACTTTTTTCTGTCACATATCTCTCTTGTTTATCAGAAAAAAAAATAAAAAATTTGAAAATTGTGAAATTTTCAAAATTTTTGCCATATTTTTGATTTTTTTCACAAATAAACGCAAAAATTATCGACTTAAATTTAATACTAGCATGAAGCCCAATATGTCACGAAAAAACAATCTCAGAATCGCTAGGATCGGTTGAAGCGTTCCCGAGTTATAACCTCATAAAGGGACACTGGTCAGAATTGCAAAAAAGGCCAAGGTCTTTAGGGTCAAAATAGGCTGGGTCCTGAAGGGGTTAATAAAGTACCGTATATATAGTTTATTAGCATCACTTGCTCGACTTTATCATTAAATAAAAATTTAAACGGTGGTTACCGTTTAATTCATAGACATCTTAGGTTTGATTTATTTGCCTGCGGATATTGGATGCGTTGTTTTCGACATCTGATGAGAAATTCTTGTCAATAGCACCTTTAGATATATATTGACTTAAAAAATTGATGATGTCTTTAGGTTGGTTTCACACTTGCGTATGAAACCGCAGGGTACCGGACACAGCCAAATGTATGCGCACTGCGTTCCTATGTTTAACATGGGAACGCATAGTACATGCATTTGACTGTGTTCGGTTGTGGTTGCGTTTGGATGCGCATAATTTATGCGCTCTCCGAACGCAACATGTTGCATTTTTCTGTGCAGTCGCTGGAGCTTGTTTTATTTGCGAGCTCCCACAAGTGCACAAACAATGCATGGGAGTCAATGGATCCGCAGTGTCCTCCACATGACAGCGCAGGAGAACGCTGCGGATCTCTTTGAAATCTTTCCCGGTGGCCGCCGCTGCTCTCCCGGGACATCAGTGGCGGCCACCGGGAGCTCATCTGGAGCAGCCGCTGATCTCCTCTCCTGGCCGCTGCTAATCTCTCCTCGGTGTCAGCGCGGGAGATTTAAACAGCTGTCAGATCATCTGTTTGTCCCCGCCGTCACCATCAGGAGATCAGCGGCGGCCGGGAGGAAGAGATCTCCGCCCCTGATCTCCGCCTCCCAGCCGCCGCCGAGACAGCTGATTGGCTGGCTGGGCTGCATACTGATGTGAACGCATGCGGAGATTCTCTAATGCGTTCACATCAACATGGCTGCATTTGCGTCTGCACGCCAACCGCATGCAGACATAAACGCAAATGTGAAACCAGCCTTAATATTTATTTCACCTGCAGTATATTTAAGATTAGTCACACAAATATATTCAGCTGTCAAAAATAAAAAATAGGAATGTAGAATACCCTGCGCTCTTCATAAATTGGACTTTTGTGGATTAGTTTGTGTGTTTACTTATCTGACAAAAAATCATTCCTCAATTTAGCTATTAGGGTATGGACACATATCAGAGTGTAAAAACTGTCCGATTCTCTGATCCGACAGTCGGATGAGTGTGATTCTAGTTTTGCTCAGGGTGGTTTGTGAGTGCTTTCTGAGTGCAGTCAGTTTTTTTCCTCAGCAGCTAGTTACTGTATAATCATTTACAGGTGCATTTTGTACAGTTGTCTAAGCTACAGAATGGTAATGTAGCAATTAAAACTAGCATCAGACTTGGATGGTGCGAGTGTGGTCCGAGTGCAATCCGAGTTCTTTGTCGGACCCATAGACTTGCATTGGCGAGTCTCGTCCGTGACTCGCATAGAATCGCAACATGTTGCGATTGACTCGCAATCCGAGAATCTGAGACTCGGAAATGTGCTCTCGGACATTAGTTAACATTGGTCCGGGAGCAATGCTATTTTTCCGCACAGTAAACTCGGACGAGTTTCACTGATGTGTGTCCGAGCCCTTAGAGTAATGCTTGGCTGTTACTCTGCAGTAGAATGTTGGAGATATTTTTTTCCTTTTTGTACTTCATCCTTATGATTGGGGACTGGTGAAGCCAAATATTTCAACAAACTGTCAAGAAGGAAGATGTCTCTTTAATAAGAAGGAACTGTCAACTCTTATTATTCTGGTTGTGAATGTCTTCTCAATAAGCCAGACATTCTGGAGAATGTCTCTATCTCTCTGGTTTTCCTCTTTGAAATGTATAAATAGAATGAAAACTAAAAGTGCAATGTAATAAATTAGAATATTATCAAAGTAAGTTTATTTCAGTAATTCAATACATAAGGTTAATGAATATATTATATATAGAGTCATTATACACAGAGGGATCTATTTCAAGTGTTTATTTATGTTAATGCTGATGATTATGGCTTACAGCTAATAAAAACCCATTATCTCAGCAAATTAGAATATTATATATGACCAACTCAAATAATGAATGTAAATAATAAATGTTGGCCTAATAAAAATTATGTGCAGCAAATAAACTCAATACTTGGTCAGGGGTCCTTTTGCATGAATTGCTGCACCAATGCAGCATGTGGCACTGCTGAGATGTTATGGAAGCCCAGGTTGCTTTGATAGCAGCCTTCAGCTCATCTGCATCGTTGGGTCTGGTGTCTGTCATCTTCCTCTTGACAATATAGGCCAGGAGATTTGCTGGCCAATCAAGCCCAGTGATACTGTGGTTACTTAAACTAGGTATTGGTACTTTTGGCAGTGTGGACAGGTGCCAAGTCCTGCTGGAAAATTAAATCTCCATCTCCAACAAGCTTGTTGGCAGAGGGAAGCATGAAGTGCTCTAAAATTTCCTGGTAGGTGGCAGCGCTGACTTTGATCTTGATAAAACACAGTGGACCTACACCAGCAGATGACATGGCTCACAATCATCACTGATTGGGGAAACTTCACATTACACCTTAAGCAGTTTGGATTATGGCCTCTCCACTCTTTCTCCAGACTCTGGGACCTTGATTTCCAAATGAAATGCAAATTTTACTTTTATCTTAAACCAACACCTTGGACCACTGACAACAGTCCCTTTCTCCTTGGACCAGGTAAATTGCTTCTTGCATTGTCTATTGGTCAAGAGTGGCTTGACACAAGCAATGCAACAGTTGTAGCCCATGTCCTGGATACATCTGTGTGTGGGGGTTCTTGAAGCACTGACTCCAGCAGCAGTCCACTGCTTCATAATCTCCCCCAAATTTTTGAACTGCCTTTTCTTAACAATCCTTTCAAGTCTACGGTTATCCCGGTTGCTTGTGCACCTTTTTGTACAATACATTTTCCTTCGACTCATCTTTTAATTAATATGCTTGAATACGCCACTCTGTGTACAGCCAGCGTCTTTAGCAAAGATGTTTTGTGGCTTACCTTCCTTTAGGAGTGTGTCAATGACTGCCTTATGGACATCTGTAAAGTAAGCAGTCCTCCCCATGATTGTGTAGGCTACTGAATCAGACTAAAGGCCCCATTAAACGATTCAATGGTCGAACAAGCCGACTTGACATAGATCGCTTGAACTTCGTTCAATGATCGCTAGTGAAATGTCACACGTACAGATATCTTTAACGACGCAGCAACGATTCCGCAAAAAGCGAATGATACTTGCGGTCGTTTGATCGCCTACGTCCTTCAGTTCTGAATAGGTGAGGTCATTAACAACATCGTTATCAATGTGTCACACACACACGATGCTGCAGGTTGGATGGACAATCATCGTCTGGTTTTAGGTCCGGTTCAAAAACCTCTGATCAACGATCAACCGACTGATCGTTGATCGTTTCTACTTGTCACACGCAACGACGTCGTTACGACGTCGTTGCTCCACCCAAAAAGCCGTGACATACAAATGTGATGCCCCTATGGCTAGGCGCCACAGAGAGGTACTGCACCCCAAATAGAAGGTGTAGTGCCTCCGTAGCTAAAGGTTTGGGATTGTGCTTATGGAATCTGTATTAGCCCCCAACACTAGGCCACCTTAGAATAGGGGGGACTGATATACAGTAAGTCCCAGGGGGTGGAGCCTAGGTTAGAGTGGGAAAACCAGGAAGTAGAGAGATTTTTCAGTCAGACAGTTCTGGGACGGCAGTCAGTTAGGACGCGCCTGACAGCTGAGTGACAGAGGGATCACCCATCTCCATGGAAGGTGACCCGGGACAGAAGGGGACACACCAGCACTGGTTGGAGCCATCTGGTTAAGTCTGGGGAAACAAGGGCAACACGGAAGCCGAGGCGGTCAGCGGTTCATCCCTGACCGCAAACCGACCAGCCGCAGGCTCTTAACAACCAGGTAGCCATAGGCACCACAAGACGGTACCTCACTCCTCAGGCCCATAATAGGTCCAAGACTACGAAGGTAACGGTCCGGATTCCGGTGGCGGGAGAGAGAGTGCGCTCCTGCTGCTCCCGTCTGTACCGGTCAAGGATACCCCGTCGTAACCGTACAAGACCAGGGGACTGGCGAGAGAGCTCTGCAAAGGTGGTTAAAGACAGAGAGGAAGATAAACTTAGGCCCCGAAAGATAATAAGAAAGGAACATCTTCAGACTCCATAGGGGCTCCCTGAACCCGCAGCTACGTCCCCGTTCTTCCAGACTGTACAATGTATTGTTTGACATCTGCCGTACCAGTAAAAGGACGTTGAAGCTAAAACGGTGTCTGTCTTCCTTCCCGCCGGTGCCCGGAGGGCCTCAGCATCCTCAGAGGGGTAAGAACAACTACTCCCCTCATCCTTCCTCGCTGCCCTCAGGTAAAGCTCCACCTGTGGGGAGCTGTACCATACTAAGCTGCATCCCATCACCTCAGTGGCCTGCCTGCAGCACTGGTACCAACATTACCAGGATCCACAGGTGGCGTCACGGACTATTAATCCTTGTAAATATTTCCCCACCAAACAAATGACAGCCAGGGCACGGAACCGGGAACCCGACCACCCGTGATTCCCCGTCACAGCTATCAACCCATCCCGGTGTCCGAGTACCCCTCTCCCTGTGCTCATCACAAACGATATTATTAACGATATTGTAGTGTGTAACGGGCCCTTTAGGGACTGTTTTAAATACTTAGTAAGCCTTTGTAGGTGTTTTGTGTTAATTATTCTAATTTTCTGAGATAGTGAATTTTGGGTTTTTATTGGCTGTAAGCCATAATCATCACCATTAACAGAACTAAACACTTGAAAAAGATCACTCTGTTTCTATTGACACTACATAATTTATGCGTTTCATTTTATGTATTGAATTACTGAAATAAATTAAGTTTTTGATGATATTCTTATTTATTGAGATACATATATAAAGCAAAAAAACAGCCAGTACCACCAGAGCAACATATGGGTGCAAAACCTGAAAGGGCAAAGTCCAAAACCCTCACAATATTATAAAATGAAAAAAAAAACAGGTAGCACTCCCAAGATCAAAGTGTAACTGTGGATACTTTACTGATCCATGGCTATGTTTCGACGGTGACCCATCTTTGTCATGCTGCTTGACAAGGACGGGTCACCGTTGAAACGTTACCATGGATCAGTAAAGTATCCACAGTTACACTTTGATCTTGGTAGTGCTGCCTGTTTTTTTCATTATACATATATATATATATATATATATATATATATATATATATATATATACAGTATATATATATATATAGGTCACTAGAGTATTAAACGTCTGTGAAATAGGCCACACTGTAGCGGATTGCAAACCTTTTTGTCAGAATACCTGGAGGGTAGCAAATAAGATGAAAGGAACCTAAACAAACAGATGGCCCACACGAGTTTCTAAGTCAGTAGACAATAGATCAATCAAACAGAGCACAGGACTACAGTTCAACAAGTACCACAGAGCAGAATGCTACCATATGACTGGCAGAGTTCTGGAAGAAAATGCTCAGCTAAGTAGCTGAGCAATCATCAAGAACAAGAAACACCTGAATAACCCAGAACCTCACAGAATCAGATTGGACAACTGAGTTGTCACTCACCAAACTGATAGGTCCATTCCAGCAGTGCGGCCGTTAACCCTTTCTGCACCATTGACTACACACTTTATCTCTGGGGCAGCTTTTTTTAATTCTTTATAGTTGTTGTGACTTCTCACAACCTCTAAAGGTGAGCTTGTTTTCACTATTTTGGTCTAAATATACCATAGATAAGACCCTACTTGTGTTTTTATTACCCTCTGCTTAATATACAAACTGAGAGGTCAGCATGCCTTGATTCCATAGTTGCAGCAAACAGTCACTCATCTCATTGCACCCTAAATGCACTTAGTGGAAAAATTGAGACAGTACCTCCTTTTCTAAGGGGGCCCTGCCCAAACGATCGACCTTCACAGAACGCATCGGAGACAAGGATCTCTCCTCCGGTCCATACCCCATCCAAAGAACCTGATATTGGATAGAATTCAAGACCTTCCAATAATCTACGATCCTCCACACCTCGTTCTCTAATCCCTCATCAACGGAAACCGAAGGAGAGAGATGGGGACGAGGGAGATAATGCTGAAGGGACAAATTCTTGCAATAATGATCTGTTTCAATCTAAACGCAACCGGGTTGACTACCTCCAGAATCTCGTATGTGCCAATTAACCCTAGAACGCATACCCATAGAAATCTACACATTCACGCACCTGGGGCCTTTTAGGCCCGTTTTCAATTATCATGGAATAACTAAAAAAAAATACTTTTCAAAGTTTATTGCAAAGTAAGGATGCATTCCCACTAGCGCTGGAGTCCGCCAGGACGGGATTCCGTAACGGATCTGACCTCCTGGTGACCCCAGCTGAGGCTGGCGGACGCATACCTGGGGCCTCGCAGGCCTGCCAGGTTACCTGTTTTCTATTTTCTGTAAAATTACTTCAGTTAGATTTTTGAAACTCTAGGTATTCCTCAGGTATATAGTTGTTAGTAATTTCCAGTTGTTCATATATTTTTATGCTATAGGCATTTTGGTATAACAACCTTTTTTTGGGACTACCCCATATTCACGCACCTGGGGCCTTTTAGGCCTGTGTGCAAATAACACGGAATAACTCAAATAAAAATACTTTTCAAAATTTATTTTACAATTGCAAAGTAAGGATGCATTCCCAGTAGCGCTGGGGTAAGCCAGGAGGGGATCCATAATGGATCTGACCTCCTGGTGACCCCAGCTAAGGCTGGCGGAATGACTGTGCCATTGTAATTTTAGATGTCAGTAAACTAAAAAGAAAAAAAGAAAAAGATTACAATCAGGCTTGTGCACTGTAAACAGTATGTGATAAGACTCTTTGTTAGGGTCCCAGCACACCAAGCGATATAAAGCAGGTAAAGTGCAGCCCCCCTCCTCTTACCTCCAACAGATCACTTTCTTGTAGTGCAGTAGAAGTCTCTGGTTTTGGAGCTCAGAAAGTTTCTATTTCCAGACAAAAGAAAGCTGACTTCTTCCTCCAAAGCTCCAGCAATTAGGACAAAAAGACCTGTGATGAGGTCAGAGACACATGACTTTGTGAGGGAGCCTCCCTTCCAAGATCACATGACCATGTTGTCATGCAGAATCCACACTCTTTTATTATTATTATTATTATTAATAGGTATTTATATAGCGCCATTAGGATACATGGCGCTTTACAATTTGGAGGGTAGACAGAAATAGGTGGTCGAGGACGACCACAAACGACGACAAACGATGACATATCACAATTAGTCATATGGGTACAGCAGGGTCGGGGATCCTGTCCGCGAGGGCTCACAGTCTAAAGCGGGTGGGGAGGGAGACAGTAGGAGGGGGAGGTGAGATGGTGCAGGGGGTTTCAGTGTGTGTTATAGGCTTGTAGGAAGAGGTGGGTCTTCAGATTTTTCTTGAAGGTTCCAAGGGTCGGGGAGTGTCTGATGTGATGGGGGAGGGAGTTCCAGAGTCTGGCAGAAGCACGAGAGAAGTCTTGTGTGCGGTTGTGGGAGGTGGAGATGCGGGGGGTTGAGAGGAGGAGTTCTTGGGAGGAGCGCAGATTGTGCGAAGGGAGGTAGCGGGAGACCAGGTTGGAGATGTAGGGAGGGGACAGTTTGTGTATGGCCTTGTATGTCAAGGTTAGGGTTTTGAAGCGAGATCGCTGGGGGATGGGGAGCTAGTGGAGGGCTTGGCGGAGAGGGGAGGCGGGGGAGTAGCGGGAAGATAGGTTGATGAGCCGGGTAGCAGAGTTGAGGATGGTGTGGAGAGGTGCAAGGGAGGAGGCAGGGAGGCCGGTGAATAGGAGGTTGCAGTAGTCCAGGCGGGAGATAATGAGGGCATGGACAAGTGTCTTAGCTGTGTTGTGGTCAAGGAAGGAGCAGATGCGGGCAATGTTTTTTAGTTGGAGTCGGCAGGCGGTGGCGAGGGCTTGGATATGGGGCTTGAAGGAGAGGGAGGAGTCGAGGGTTACATTTTGGCATGGGGGACGGGTGAGAGGGTGCAGTCGTTGACGGTGATGGATAGGTCAGGAAGGGGGGGAGGGTTGTGAGGGGGAAAGACGATGAATTCTGTCTTGTCCATGTTGAGTTTGAGGAAGCGGGTGGAAAAGAAGGATGCAATGGCGGATAGGCAGTGAGGAATTTTGGATAGAAGAGAGGAGATGTCGGGGCCAGACAGGTAGAGCTGAGTGTCGTCGGCGTAGAGGTGGTATTGGAGGCCATGTGACTCGATGAGGTTGCCTAGGCTGAGGGTGTAAATAGAGAAGAGTAGTGGTCCCAGGACCGAGCCTTGGGGGACACCTACGGAAAGGGGGTGGGGCGAGGAGGTGGTGTGGGAGTGGGTGACGCTGAAGGTCCTGCCCGTCAGGTAGGAGGAGATCCAGGAGAGGGCAAGGTCAGTAATTCCAAGAGATTCAAGGATTTGGAGTAAGAGGGAGTGGTCAACAGTATCAAAGGCGGCAGAGAGGTCGAGAAGGATGAGGACGGAGTAGTGTCGTTTGCTCTTGGCGATCAGAAGGTCATAAGTGACTTTGGTTAGGGCTGTTTCAGTGGAGTGGTGCAGTCGGAAGTCGGATTGAAGGTGATCGAAGAGAGCATAGGTAGAGAGGTGGGAGGACAGTTCGGAGTGGACGTGCTGTTCAAGAAGTTTTGAGGCAAACGGGAGAAGAGATATGGGGCGATAGTTGGAGACTGTTGTAGGGTCGAGGGATGGTTTTTTTAGGATTGGCGTGATTAGGGCGTGCTTGAAAAGTGAGGGGAATGTGCCGGATTTGAGTGATATGTTGAAGAGGTGTGTCAGGGCAGGAATGAGGACTGTTGTAAGGTTAGGGATGAGGTGGGAGGGGAGTGGGTCAAGGGCGCAGGTGGTGAGGTGCGATCGTGATAGAAGGGAGGAGAGGTGGTCCTCAGTCATGGGGGTGAAACTGCATTTGGGTGGGGGGGGGGGATGGGCTGGAGGTGGGATGGGGCGAGGGGAGTGTGGGTCAAAGCTTTGTCTGAGTTTGTCAATTTTGACTTTGAAGAAGGTGGCGAAGTTGTCAGCGGAGATGAGAGGTGAGGGAGGAGGTGCAGGGGGGCGAAGTAGGGAGTTGAAGGTTTTGAAGAGTTGTTTGAGGTTGTGAGACAGGGCGGTAATTAGGGAGGAGAAGTAGGCTTGTTTTGCGGAGTCAAGGGCAGTCTTGAAGGTATTGAGGGAACGCTTGTATAGGGCAAAGTGCTCTGCGGAGTGGAACTTCTTCCATTTCTGCTCGGATGCCCTAGTCATCCGTCGGAGTTTTTTGGTGAGAGTCGTGAGCCATGGTTGTCGTTGTAGTCGTGTTGTGTTAAATGTGAGCGGAGCAGCCTGGTCGAGGGCTGTGGTGAGAGTGGAGTTGTAGAGGGAGGCGGCAGAGTCAGCGTCGTGAGACGAGGCCAAGTCAGAGAGGGGGAGGAGGGATTCTGAGAGTGAATGGAAGTCTATGAGCTTAAGGTTTCTGCGGGGGTGGGGGAGTGTGCGGGTGGGGGGGTGCGTGGTAGGGGGGACGAGGGACGGGAAGGTCAGTAAGTTGTGGTCAGAGTGGGTGAAGGTTGAGTGTGCAAGGTCGGAGAGGGAACAGAGGCGGGTGAAGACTAGGTCAAGTGTGTGGCCACCAGTGTGCGTGGCGGAGGAGATCCATTGGGAGAGGCCAAAAGAGGAGGTGAGGGATAGGAGTCTGGAGGCAGCGGCTTTGGGGGTGTCGATGGGGATGTTGAAATCGCCCATGATGATGGTAGGGATGTCGGAGGAGAGGAGGTGGAGGAGCCAGGTTGTGAAGTGGTCAAAGAAGGTAGAGGGGGATCCAGGGGGGCGGTAGACAACGGCTAGTTGGAGGTTGCAGGGGGAGTAGATGCGGACGGAGTGTGCCTCGAAGGAGGGGAGGGGGGGTGGGGTAAGAGGGGAGAAGGAGCAGTCGCTGGCCAGAAGTAGGCCAACGCCACCGCCGCGGGTGTTGGTGGGGTGGGGAGTGTGGGAGAGAGTGAATCCCCCGTAGGAGAGGACAGCCGGGGAGGTTGTGTCAGAGGGGGTAAGCCAGGTCTCCGTGATGCCGAGGAAGGAGAGTTTTCTGGAGATGAAGAGGTCGTGGATAAGTGTGAGTTTGTTACGGGCCGAGCGGGCGTTCCAGAGTGCGCCGGGTAGGGGGATAGGGGAAGCAGGGATAGGGGGAATAGGACGGAGGTTAAGGGGGTTGCGAGGGTTGGTGATGGGCCGATGGAGTGGGCTGGAGGAGAGTGAGGTGGTATGGTGGGGTGGGCCAGGATTAAGGGAAATGTCACCGGAGAGTAGGAGGGGCAGGGAGAGGGTTAGGAGGTGGGAACAGGGGAGCTTGCGTGGTGGGCGTGTACGTCTAGAGATGGTGGGTTGAAAGTGGGGGAATAGTTCAGAGCATTGGGTGAGGTGGGTAGGAAGGATGGAGGATGAGAGTAGGATTTCTTTGCCCAGTGGGGGGATGGGTGGGGGTAGTAGGAAGTGGAGGAGGATGGGAGTGAAGGTGAGAAGAAACGGAAACATGGTGGGATGAGTAGGGGAGGAGAGGTGGGTGAGGTCCGAGGTAGCCGGGGATCTGGTGTGGCAAGGGCGAGTTCCTGGTGATGGGTGAGTGGTCGTGGTTGAGGTAGGGTCAATTGATGGGGTGCAGTCCGGGGGAGGATCTAAGGAGATGCAGTTCAGGGATAAGATGCAGGCTAGGGAAGGGATGGAACCAGGGGAAGGGATGCAGCTAGGGTTGAGGTGTAGCAGAGGGTGAGATGCACAGTCGGGGGAAGAAACAGCCAGGGGTGGGATGTAGCAGGGGTGAGATGTAGTCACTGGTGAGACGAGATGCAGCCACGGGTGAGACGAGGTGCAGCCACGGGTGAGACGAGGTGCAGCCACGGGTGAGACGAGATGCAGCCACGGTTGAGACGAGATGCTGCCACGGGAGAGGCGAGATGCAGTCACGGGTGAGGCGAGATGCAGTCACGGGTGAGGCGAGATGCAGTCACGGGTGAGACGAGATGAGGTGCAGCCACGGCTGAGATGAGGTGCAGCCACGGCTGAGATGAGGTGCAGCCACGGGTGTGATGAGATGATGATTGCGTGTGAGATGGGATGCAGCCACAGGTAAGAAGCAGCCAGGAGGGTAATGCATGTGTGAACGAAAAGAATGCGCAATAGGGTCTTATCTCAATGATACACTGTCGCTTATCGATGTGGAATTGCTCACCTTTGTCAGTTGTGAAACCCACAACTGGTAGAATAGCGTACAGGCAGCTGCTGCAGGGACCGCACTCTCAACGGTGACCGTGGTTGTAATACAGAATCCTGGACAAAGTGCCTCAGTGTCCGCGCTGCTGCTCCGAGACCAAAGACACACAGACACAGGAATGTCTGGATCAGCGATAGCCTTTATTTTCCGACGCGTTTCGGAGCCTCCTCCCGAGCTCCTTCCTCAGGGAACATCCTGAGGAAGGAGCTCGGGAGGAGGCTCCGAAACGCGTCGGAAAATAAAGGCTATCGCTGATCCAGACATTCCTGTGTCTGTGTGTCTTTGGTCTCGGAGCAGCAGCGCGGACACTGAGGCACTTTGTCCAGGATTCTGTAGGAGGGTAATGCAGTCAGAGATGCAGTGCAGCCACGGGTAAGGTGCAGCCAGGAGGGTAGTGCAGCCAGAGGTGCAGTGCAGCTACGGGCGAGATGAGATGTAGCCACGGGTGAGAAGCAGCCAGGAGGGTAATGCAGTCAGAGATGCAGTGCAGCCACGGGCGAGAGGCAGCCAGGAGGGGAGTGCAGCCAGAGATGAAGTGCAGCCACGGGTGAGAAGCAGCCGGGAGGGTAGTGCAGCCAGAGATGCAGTGCAGGCAGGGGTCAGAGGCACAGTCAAGGTGTTGGCGGCTCCGTGCAGGCAGGGGTCAGAGGCACAGTCAAGGTGTTGGCGGCTCCGTGCAGGCAGGGGTCAGAGGCACCGTGAGGGTGTTGGCGGCCCCGTGCAGGCAGGGGTCAGAGGCACCGTGAGGATGATGGCGGCTCCGTGCGGGCGGGACGGAGGAGGCTGGTGGTCAAGGAGATGAGGGGGCCTGGTCACAGGTGAGGGGCTTCAACGGTGCAGCACCTGGGTCCGCAGGTTGATGAGTCCCGTTATTGGGTGAAGTCCTGTGGCCAGAGACGAGGGGCAGAGGTGCCTGGGATGTACAGCAGGCCCTGGGGGAGCACAGCAGGCCCTGGGCGAGCACAGCGGGCCCTGGGGGAGCACAGCGGGCCCTGGGGGAGCACAGCGGGCCCTGGGGGGGCACAGGAGACCCTGGGGGGGCACAGGAGACCCTGGGGAGCCGGTCACCATAGGGGGATCAGGCAAGTGATGGTGACCGGGGAGCAGCAGAGGGGCAGAGTGGCAGGTGCCCTGTACTCACCGCAGGCGCCAGGATCGCGGTGGGCAGTCTCGTGCCGCGTCTCAGGCAGCGGTGCGGGCCGGGGTCGGTTACCGGCGGGGGCGACGCCTCACCTCTGAACTCAGGCCGCGGCTTCTGGCTGAGCGCAGGGTCCCACGCACACGCTCCGAGGGCAGGAGCGGCGCCCGGAGCGGTGATGCTGTGCTCCTCCTGCACTGAGACAGGAGGAGCGCTGGAGACCCGCGTGTACGGGAGGCCGCGGGCTCGAGGCTGGGGAGCGTCCCACCGGTCTCCACGCTTGGGCAGCGGGGGCAGTGAGGCGGATGGGTCTCACCTTAGGAGGGTGGGAAGGGAGCGCTCCGGCCGGTTGTTAAGCTGGCTCTAGGGCTGTGCTGGGTGCTGGGGCCGTTGGTAGGGCCAAGTCCTGGGTGTCCCACGTGCGTGGGTGGGGGTCCAGTCGGGTAGCCCGGTGGATGGGCAGGTGCAGAGAGCAGCGGCCTGTAGAGTGGGGTGTGGGCCGCAGCTCAGTTGCCCGTCTGTGCTCCAGATGGCGATGGATGGTGAGGAGTGCAAATAGATGGTGAGTTGCCACTAAATAGATTCCACAAAATCAACATGGTTTCGTCACCTAATCTGGAGGAAGGGGCATCTGAGGGTCAGATTGGAGATGCTACAGAGGCCTAAGGATGAGGGTGGATTGCCGCTTTCTAAAGCATGGGTGTATTTTCTAGCTGCCCAATGTTAACACTTGAGGGGTTGGAAGGAACATCCAATGCGAGATTCAGTATCAGGCATCATACCAGCGGTGATCGGGCGAGACACGCTTTTGCACAGCTTGGAGGCTGTTCAGGGGTCTGTCAAAATACCCCACATTGGAGTTGATCAGTAGAGTGTGGGCCAAGGTCAAACAAATGAGGGGGGACTCTTCCCAGAGTCATAAAAGTTCTTCCCCAGCAACAATACAGACAAAAAGACTGAATATCACATGTAAACCTAGTATGGGCCTAAAAGGCCCCAGGTGCGTGAATATGGGGTAGTCCCAAAAAAAGGTTGTTATACTGAAATGTCTGTAACATAAAAATATATGAATAACTGGAAATTACTAACAACTATATACCGTATATACTCATGTATAAGCCGAGTTTTTCAGCACAAAAAATGTGCTGAAAAGTCCCCCCTCGGCTCATACACGGGTCAAATACGGTACTTAGTGGTATACAACCCCCCCCCCATTGTATACAGGGCCCCCCCCTTGCTTGTGGCAACCTGTAAAAGAAGATATCATTATACTTATCGTGTCGCCGCCGCTCTGTCACCGTCACCGCTCTATTCCGGGTCTTCATGCTTCCTTCACCGACGCACAGGAAATGACGTCATTGTCTGTGCGCCGGAGAAGGAAGCTTGAAGACCCGGAATAGCGCGGTGACGCTGACAGAGCGGCGGCGGCGACACGATAAGTATAATGATATCTTCTTTTACAGGTTGCCACAAGCAAGGGGGGGCCCTGTATACAACGGGGGGGGGGGGGGGGGGGGCTGTATACCACTAGGTACCGCTGTATACAGCTGGGGCTGCTGTATACCCCTCTGGGGCTGCTGTATACCCCTCTGGGACTGCTGTACACCTCTGGGGCTGCTGTATACCCCTCTGGGGCTGCTGTATACCCCTCTGGGGCTGCTGTATACCTCTATGGGGCTGCTGTATACCTCTATGGGGCTGCTGTATACCTCCGGGGCTGCTGTATACCCCTCTGGGGCTGCTGTACACCTCTGGGGCTGCTGTATACCCCTCTGGGGCTGCTGTATACCTCTGGGGCTGCTGTATACCCCTCTGGGGCTGCTGTATACCCCTCTGGGGCTGCTGTAGACCTATGGGGCTGCTATATACCTATGGGGCTGCTGTATACCTCTGGGGCTGCTGTATACCCCTCTGGGGTTGCTGTATACACCCCTGGGGCTGCTGTATACCTATGGGGCTGCTGTATACCTATGGGGCTGCTGTATACCTCTGGGGCTGCTGTATACCCCTCTGGGGCTGCTGTATACCTCTGGGGCTGCTGTATACCTCTGGGGCTGCTGTATACCCCTCTGGGGCTGCTGTATACCCCTCTGGGACTGCTGTATACCTATGGGGCTGCTATATACCTATGGGGCTGCTATATACCTATGGGGCTGCTGTATACCTCTGGGGCTGCTGTATACCCCTCTGGGGCTGCTGTAGACCTCTGGGGCTGCTGTATACCCCTCTGGGGCTGCTGTATACCCCTCTGGGACTGCTGTATACCTATGGGTCTGCTATATACCTATGGGGCTGCTGTATACCTCTGGGGCTGCTGTATACCTCTCTGGGGCTGCTGTATACACCCCTGGGGCTGCTGTATACCTATGGGGCTGCTGTATACCTCTGGGGCTGCTGTATACTTCTGGGGCTGCTGTATACCCCTCTGAGGCTGCTGTATACCCCTCTGGGGCTGCTGTATACCTCTGGGGCTGCTCTATACAGCTCTGGGGCTGCTGTATACAGCTCTGGGGCTGCTGTATACCGCTCTGGGGCTGCTGTATACCGCTCTGGGGCTGCTGTATATACCACTGGGGAGGCTGCTGTATACTACCACTGGGGAGGCTGCTGTATACTACCACTGTGGAGGCTGCTGTATACCACTGAGGGGGCCTGTATACCACACTGATGGGGGCTGTATACCTGTGCTGGGGTCCACCCTCGGCTTATACACGAGTCAATAGGTTTTCCCAGGTTTTGGGGGCAAAAGTAGGGGGGTCGGCTTATACACGGGTCGGCTTATACACGAGTATGTACGGTACCTGAGGATTACCTAGATTTTCAAAATTCAAACTAAAGTACTTTTACAGAAAATAGAAAACAAGTAACCTGGCGGGCCTGCAAGGCCCCAGGTATGCGTTCTAGGGTTAATTATACTCAACTTCATCAATAGCACCTTCAACTTAATATTTTTGGAAGATAACAGTCCTCATCTCCTACTTTGAAGATGTGGCTGGTTGAACGCTTCCTATCGGTCTTCTGTTTTTGATGAAGTTGGGCCACCACAATATTCTTTTGAACCTCCCTCCAGTTATTCTTAATTTCTGTATGGCTACCTCTATTCCCTGACACCCAGAACTCATCATAGAAAATTCATCAAAATGGGGATGAAAACCATAATTAAAAAAGAAAGGCGAGGTTCCAGTGGACTGATTGACATGACTGTTAAAGGTGAAATCTGCACGATATAAAAATGAGGACCAGTCCTATCTCCTTTTGAAGTCCAAAAAACATCTTCAAATTTGCTCCAATTACTGATTTGTCCTCCTGGTCTGACCATTGGTTGCAGGGTGATAAGCAGAGGAAAATGACAAACCAATGCCCAGTTTTTTTCAAAATATTCTCCAAACTTTGGAGACAAATTGCACCCCCTATCAGATACAGTGTTCAGATGAATTCCATTCAATCATACCACATGATTGATAAGCAACTTGGAAAGTGTTTTGGCATTAGGTAACCCTGTAAAGCAACGAAGTGGGTTTGTTTAATGAATCTGCCAATACCACCCAAATCATAATTTTCCAACCAGAAAAAGCAAAGACAAATCCATAATAAAGTCCACAAACAAATGAGTCTACAGTCTTTCTGGAATTGGCAATAGTTATGCCAATGCCAGTTATGACAGAATTTTGGTTGTATGCAAGTTTCACAAGCGGATAAAAAATCTTCAATATCAGTATGCAAGGATATTCACCAAAGGAGTCTAGCAATAGCTTTTTGGGTATCTGGTGTCTAAACCCTAAGAATCGCCTCTTTGCATGTGAGATCAGTAAGAGGTTCAACAATCTAAGAGAAACCCTTAATGCATTTTCTGTAGTAATTGGTAAACCCTAGAAAATATTGCAAAGCTTTAAGATGCAGAGGTTAAAACTAATCAATTATGGCCTGCACTTTAACAGGTTCCTTCAACTGAAGCAATGAACCCCAGGAATGGTATTTCTTGCACAGAAAAAGTACATTTCTTCAACTTAGGGAACAAAGAATTTTTACTAAGCCTTTGAAAAACTAAATTGACATGTTCATAGTGTGAATCCAGATTAAGTGAAAAAAATAGAATATCGTCACAATAAACTACAAAAAACCTTCCAATACAATCAGAAAAAAATATCATTCATAAAGTTTTGAAAAACTGCTTGGCATTGGTTAGCCACGACAAGATTTTCAAATAGGCCCTTAAACGCCATCTTCCACTCACCAGCCTAGGATAGATCCCCAAGGGAAGTCCACAGGGCCAGAGCACCGGGGTCCCCCTAAGGGAGCAACAAGGAGGGTTACTCCATAAGCAGGGATTCCTCTAACTGCAGCCAGAGAGGGTCCAGTGAACCAGTCAAACTTGTGGGTCCGACCCAAGGCAGAACAGAACATGGAAGCCAGGGAACAAGAGGAGAAGGCAGGGACGGAACTTGGTGCAGCAGAAGGGATCTAGGATGTAGCCAGGACCAGCAAGAGTGGTTCGGGTCTGCAGGTGAGTTAAGCAGGAGGGATGCGGCACTGGAATCAAGAGAACACACGTTAGAATCTCAGAGGACACAAGAAACCGCATGCGCTGCTTAAGGACCTGAGCTGGTAACTTAGGCTAACAATGAAGTTGCCCATGCACCTCCCATAGGAAGTGAGAGCCATAAATACCCACCAGCCTCTCAGCGATTGGCTGCGAGGTGGTGGCAGAAAAAGGGTGTACTGGCCCTTTAAATTTGCTGAGAGCGGCACGCCTATGCATGTTCCCCTGGAAACCAGGAAGTGAGGAGGCAGGAGAGAGACTTCGGGGAGCCGCTGCAGACGGAGTGGGCAGCGTAGGAGCGTGGGCCTGAT
This sequence comes from Allobates femoralis, assembly GCA_033576535.1. Classification (NCBI taxonomy): domain Eukaryota; kingdom Metazoa; phylum Chordata; class Amphibia; order Anura; family Aromobatidae; genus Allobates; species Allobates femoralis. The sequence continues at coordinate 10,737 of JARQOC010001952.1, read as the reverse complement.
AAGTATGTCTGCGGGACACAGGAGGGTGCCGGCGGCCAGATGGGGCCCGATCCCACTGCACCCTGATGACAGGTCACAAGGTGACAGGATGAGTGGAAGTGGGTACGTATTCTTAACTGTAATTTTGTTTAACTCTCAGATATTGAGGCAAGGATGAAGACCCCATCTTTCTTTTTACCAAAGAAATGTTCAGAAGCTTCAAGTGAGGAGGAAGAATGAATATGACCCTTTCATAATCTTTTGTTTATATTTTCTTCGATGAGGGCCCTTCAGGACTTGACAAATTATATAGGCGACCTTTGGCATTAGAGATAAGATTATTAGCATAGTGATCAGGACAATGGAGGGGTAATGTCTCTGTCTCTTTTTCAGAGAACACATCCTCAATCAGGTACCCGGGCATATTCTCCAGACTGGCAGAGAAAACCTGTACTAGTGTAAGACCTGTTAACATTTATATATATGGTTAAAGGAATGTTTTGTGACTCTTCCTTGTGTTATACTGCCACCTGCTGCCAAAAAGGAAAGCAGACATAACCCCCCTGCTGCTGAGAGTGACATGGAACAGTCCAGGAGATGGATGGGTGGGTCTCCAGAAGGAGAAGGAAGAACTTCAATGTGTGTGGCAGAGAGAGACAGACCTAAAGAGACTGATGTCGAGTTAGGAGCCAGACGGCATGAGCAAGCTGATATCCAGGACAGAGATCCAGGATAAAGACTGCACTCCAGAGACGCCTGTCAGCGAATTACGGGCCCCAACGACAACGAGGTACCTTGCAGTAGAACTTGCAGTAAAGTGTGCACACTGTTTTAGTTAGGGACAGATAGGAAAAGACTGCAGTTCGATATACAAGTTATAGAAAGAAAACGAACACTCTGCGTCTCGCTCGATAAAGACTTTGCATTTCTTTATTTAAAGACATTCAGAGACCTTGCATTCGCTGCAGACTAGTCACAGTGGTTATATGTATTGTATTTACTTTTGCATACCTTCCCGCACCTTCCCCTTCTTTTCCCTCAGTTGCATTAAAAGTGCATTTGTTTAACATTCTGTGTTCCGTGCAGTCCTTGCGTATCCCGTCACCTGTGGACCATTACACTTGGCGTAGTCGGCAGGATACGCGGGCTGGTACTGAACAATGGAAGGACAGAGGGATGTTGTTGATGTAAATGTTCCAATACAACCTGATGGGGGAATACCAGCAAGGCAACTGTCCCTGGGTGCTATGCTGACCCATATACCAAAATTTACGTGCAACAATGTACCTCTCCATGACTGGGCGCAGAGAGTGAGGGGCATGTTGAAAGTAGCAGGAGTAACTGCAGAAAACCAAGGGGAGATACTGTTGATTGCCCTTGAGGGCCATGCTCAAGAGACTGTTTTATTGCGCCCTGAGAGTGAAAGAAAGACGTTAGAACAGGTGGTGAAGATTCTGGAGAGGGTGTATGGCGGCAAGCCAGAAGCAGGTGATTTGCAGGCACAACTGTTCTACCGGCTGCAGGGTGAAGAGGAAGGCTTGCCACAGTATGCGAATGCCCTCCAGAGAATAATGAGACAAATGCTTACAGCAGGGCCAGAGCTAGCACAGACCCCTGGTTACGCTGACCGTACCCTGCGAGATCAATTCCTCAGAGGATTACATAACCCCAAGATCAGAAGTGCTCTCCGTGAACGGCTCAGGGTGGAAAAAAAATTAACTTTTCAGGAAGTACTGGAAGAAGCAGTCTCCCGCACACAAGCTGAAAATTGCGACCCGCAGAACGCGGGGGGAGAAGTTTGTGCTCATAGAGTAGTCCCGAGCGAGAGAAACCGAGAACCAAGCCAGCTTGAAGCTAAAGTGGATCAGTTACAAGAGACTGTTACTGCTCTACAAGAGCTGCTGAAGAATATGCAAGCCCCGGCGTCAGAAGTACGAACGGCAGCACCGCGGCCGGATACCCGCGTGTATACCTATCGAGAAGAGAGGGGACAGATCGAGGAGAGGCGATCCAGACCCGCTAGAGACTACCAATGCTGGAACTGTGGAAATCGGGACCATATATCACGGCACTGCCCAGAGAGGAGGATGTCTCAAGAAAGACCGCCGTTAAACTAGTACCTCCCTCTATGGTCGGGCACATGGGGGGGGGACCAACTGAGCTTAGAGAAAACAACCGCCCTGAAGATATAGCATCCAGCACGCCAACAATCACGGCCGAATTTGAAGGGAAAGCAGTAAGATGCCTGATGGATACTGGGTCTCAAGTGACCACCATGCCAGAACAGTTCTTCTATCAACACTTTGGACAAACTGTATCCATTGATAAGAGGACACATATCAGACTGAAGGCTGCGAATAATCTTCCCATTCCGGTTGTAGGGGTCGTGTGGATGAACATACGTGCCTGTGGTCAGAACTTAGGCCAAAAAGGGATCGTGTTAACGGAGGGCCGGTATGACAGAGAAGTGCCGGCTATCGTGGGCATGAACATCCTGAAGGAACTAGACCAGTTGCTCTTCAACAAGAAAGGCTGTGATTACTGGAAAATGACTGCTGCTAACAGGCCCGCTCAAAAGGTCTTCCAACACCTTATCCGTGCCAGGGGGCTGTGGAGGAATGGTGGGAGCCGCTACCCAGTGGGGAGGGTTCGAGTCCCAAGGCAGACAACAATTACTCTACCTCCAAATCAGGAGACAGTCCTCACCTTGCCAGTCGGGGCCCATCGTATGCTCGAGGGGATGGAGGTGTTGGTAGAACCTTACCGTGGTGAAGAGAACGGAGACGAACCGTTGGTGGCTCGCACTTTAGCAACAGTAAGAAATGGAAGAGTCCCTTTCCGTTGCGTGAACACCGGTGAACAGGCCTACACCTTGACCTCGGGAGTTGTTCTGGCCTATGTCTACCTGGCGCCTGAAGAGGTGGCAAACGCAGAATTGATTGAATTGAAGCCCATGGCAAGGGAGACCTGGACTTTGGCTGTTTCTATAGAGAGAGAAGAGAAGCCCACTGATCAGTGGAACAGTCAAGTTATCCTAGGACAGATGGAAGTGGACCTGACCCCCTTCGCTTCAGAGCAAGCCCAGGCCATAGAAGACTTCATCTGGGAGAATCAAGCCACGTTCTCCCGTCATGCAGAAGACTTCGGCTGTACTGACAAGATTCAGCATGAAATACCCACGGGAGATGCACCACCGATCAGAGAAAGGTACAGACAAATACCCCCAAAATATTACCAAGAGGTGAAGGAGCTCTTGGCACAGATGCTGAAGAGCGGGGTGATAAGAGAGAGTCAGAGTCCATGGGCTGCCCCAATCGTGCTGGTCAAGAAAAAGGATGGGTCTACTCGCTTCTGTGTTGACTACCGCAAGCTTAATGGATGCACTGTTCGTGATTCCTATCCCCTGCCCCGGATAGAGGAGTCCCTGTCTGCGCTGGGAAAGGCACGCTACTTCTCCTCCCTTGATCTAGCAAGCGGATATTGGCAGGTCCCTGTGGCAGAGAAAGACAAGGCCAAGACCGCATTCATTGTGCCCATGGGACTCTTCGAGTTCAATCGCATGCCGTTTGGGCTAAATAATGCCCCAGGAACTTTTCAACGCCTCATGGAGAGTTGCCTTGGAGACATGAACTTCGAAGCCACGTTGATTTATCTGGATGACATCGTAGTGTACTCTGCAACCTTCGAAAAACATCTCGAACAACTGGGTCAAGTGTTTCAACGGTTACGGGACCATGGGCTTAAACTGAAACCAAAAAAATGCCGGATCTTTCAAAAAGAGATTGAATATCTCGGGCACAAGGTGACGGAGGCTGGCGTGCAGCCGTCCGATGGGAAAGTGAGAGCAGTGCTACAATGGCCCACACCTAGCACAGTGAGAGAAGTTCGAGCTTTCCTGGGACTGGCCGGGTACTACCGTCGCTTCATCAAGGACTTCGCGAAGGAGGCAGAACCTTTGCATGAATTGCTCCGAGGAACTGCGAAAGGACCAAAGGCACAGAAAATTTGCTGGGGACCAAGACAAGCAGAAGCCTTACACCGACTAAAAGAGGCCTTGGTCAGCGCCCCTGTGCTTGCCTATGCAGACTACAACCTCCCCTTTCGGTTATATACAGACGCGAGCCTCTACGGTCTGGGTGCAGTACTGGCCCAGGTACAGGACGGTATTGAACGGGTGATTGCATATGGAAGTCGGACGTTGCGAGAAGCCGAACGCAATCCTGAGAATTACAGTTCTTTTCGTCTAGAGTTACTGGCACTAGTATGGGCAATAACCGAAAGGTTCTCTGAATATCTCACGGGAGCTCAGATTGAAGTCTATACGGATAATAATCCACTGGCTCACATCTCCACCGCCAAACTGGGGGCAATGGAACAGAGGTGGTTGGCACGACTCTCCATATATAATTATCATGTGCAGTACCGTTCCAAGCACGAAAATCAGAATGCGGATGCCCTCTCTCGTGTTACCACAGAAGCCCCAGTGGGGGAAAGAGATGAGCAGTTAGAGGAAGACGAAATTCCAGACTTCAGTAAATTCACCGCCCAAGTGGTGGAAGCTTGTATACTGGAGATTACGTCGGGCACAACATCGCGCCTGCTTGGCCAAACCAGAGAGGAATGGGTGAAGATCCAGTCATCTGATCCAGAACTGCTTCAAGTGAAAGAGTGGGTGATCCGGAAGCGTAAGCCTGGGAAGGAAATACGGGCCATGCTGTCACACACGGCCCTACAGATTCTCAGCCAGTGGGACAAGCTATCGGTGCAAGAAGGGATGCTCTATCGGAAGGTGCACCTAGCTACGGAGCTGGAAGTACGGTGGCAAGTGGTGATACCCCAGAAGATGGCAGTACCATTGGCCCGAGAAGCGCACGAGAGAGGAGCCCATTTTGGGCCGGACAAGACTTACCAGTGGTTGCAAAGAATAGTGTACTGTCCTCAGATGCTTCGGGCAGTGGAGAAGGCCTGTAAACTGTGTCGTTCCTGCGAGTTAAATAAAGCTCTCCCACAGCGAGCACCAGTACAGACCATTGTCACCAAAGAGCCGTTGGAAGTACTTATGATAGATTACCTGAAGATTGGCCACTCCCACCGGGGCTATCAGTTCTGCCTTGTGATGACAGACCACTTCTCAAAATTTGCGGTGGTGACGCCCACCAGAGATCAGACGGCTGAATCGGCTGCTCGAGCCATCAGTGATGACTTTATCCGGGTATACGGCTGCCCTAAAAGGATACACTCTGATCAAGGGGCCTGCTTTCAGGGCAGTGTCATGAGAGAACTGCAAAGGATCTACGGGATGCAAAAGTCAAGAACCACGCCTTATCATCCACAGGGCAATGGAGCCTGCGAGAGGTTTAACCGGACCCTCCTGCAAATGCTACGCACATTGGAAGATGATCGTAAGAATCACTGGCCCAGTTATCTCGCAGAACTCGTATGGGCATACAATAACCGTGTCCACTCCACCACTGGGTACGCCCCATACGTGCTATTGTTCGGAAGAACTGGAAGAGGCATTGAAGAACTAAACCTGGCTCCGCCCGAGATCAGTGAAAGTCAGAGCGTAGGTTCTTGGGTTGACTGTCACCGTCGACGGCTGGAGACTATCCATCGAATTGTCACCAAGCGGTTACAAGAAAAGATATACCCCCGGCAGGAACCTGTACATGAGGCCCCGTTCTTACCAGGAGACAGAGTGCTAGTTGCAGAGAAACACCCGAGACACAAGTTGAGTGAGCGCTGGAAACCAGAACCGTACATTGTGACCAGAAGAGTCTCTCCCAATGGGCCAGTGTACGAAGTGAGAAGCGAGCGGGGAGGCGGCACCCTCATCCTGCATCGTAACATGCTGAGGCCCTGCTATTCAGAAGACAGGACCGGACAAAGCGACTCGGGGACTGTGCCCGTGCCCGTTCCTGTTACTCTCGAGGAGGGCTCTGACGATGAAGAATGGTGGCGGGCCCCGTCCAACCCAACAGACTGGGGAGGGTCCAACCCCCCATCCGTTCAAGATGCAGGTGCCACCCCTGCAGAGCATGAGCCACCAATCTCCAGAGATGACGATGAGGATATTGTACTCCCTGCTACTGCACCAGCGTCTGGTGAATTAGCCGTACCTCCACGTAGGACTGAACGGGCTAATGCTGGTATTCCCCCTGATCGGTACTTGGCAGATGAATTTGTGTATTCTGTCAATGGAGTCGGTTGTAAGACATTGGCTCCCAGGCAACAGGTTGTAAAGCACGGCAGAGGTTGCCATCGTGTGTTCCTGTGCAGAGGGCCCCAAGAGAGTATCGGCCGGGACGGCCGATGTTAAAAAGGGGGGGAAATGTAAGACCTGTTAACATTTATATATATGGTTAAAGGAATGTTTTGTGACTCTTCCTTGTGTTATACTGCCACCTGCTGCCAAAAAGGAAAGCAGACATAACCCCCCTGCTGCTGAGAGTGACATGGAACAGTCCAGGAGATGGATGGGTGGGTCTCCAGAAGGAGAAGGAAGAACTTCAATGTGTGTGGCAGAGAGAGACAGACCTAAAGAGACTGATGTCGAGTTAGGAGCCAGACGGCATGAGCAAGCTGATATCCAGGACAGAGATCCAGGATAAAGACTGCACTCCAGAGACGCCTGTCAGCGAATTACGGGCCCCAACGACAACGAGGTACCTTGCAGTAGAACTTGCAGTAAAGTGTGCACACTGTTTTAGTTAGGGACAGATAGGAAAAGACTGCAGTTCGATATACAAGTTATCGAAAGAAAACGAACACTCTGCGTCTCGCTCGATAAAGACTTTGCATTTCTTTATTTAAAGACATTCAGAGACCTTGCATTCGCTGCAGACTAGTCACAGTGGTTATATGTATTGTATTTACTTTTGCATACCTTCCCGCACCTTCCCCTTCTTTTCCCTCAGTTGCATTAAAAGTGCATTTGTTTAACATTCTGTGTTCCGTGCAGTCCTTGCGTATCCCGTCACCTGTGGACCATTACACTAGATTAAGACATTTCTTATAACAACTGGGACTCCACTTGAGAATACTCCGCTGACATCAATGACGGAATTATGAATACGAAGCCATGGAATTCCCAGCACCAACTAAATTGTCACTTCAGTGAGAAAGTAGAAAACTCTAATGCCACCCAATAAGGGTAGCAATCCTTGTAGTCATAATTGACTGTTTAACAAGCCTTTTAATATGACTTAGGATTTGTGCGAGATCAGAACCCCAAACTGCAGACCAACCATGCAGTTTTCCAATACATAATAGTAGATGGACTCAGCATAAAGAGTTCCCACCCCCAGTGTCAATTCCACCGTTACCCACTGGACAAGGTTCTGGAGTAATGGAATCCTGTCAATGTCCACAATTTGAATGGGTCCTTCCAACCTAAGTGTCTCTTACCCTAGTCTCAAAATCAGTCCTGAAGTAAGGAAATTAGCTGCAAACCAAAAGGTAATGAAAGTGAATGCTGATAATGATCGATTTTGGAAAAGTAGTTCCATATTCAGCAGTACTTTATCTAAGGAGTAAAATGGTACTTGGAGGTGTCAGTGACCTCCTCCATATTTATTAAGACTTTCCCAACAGCTTATTTGCTTTAGTGCATGCAAAGCAGTTCTTAAAGAAATTTTAATTGCGACCACAATAGAAGCAGAGTCCGAGATTGTGTCGACGTCTCTTCTCAATGGCCCTTGAGCTGGTTCCTTTTACCTCCATAGGTTCTACCTCAGGTAAGTGGACAGGAATAGAGTTCAAGGTAAAAAATAGTTTATAGCTCTCCCTGAAAACTCTAAACTGGTCTTTCTCCCCTGGACATTTATCAGGAAGTGCCACCACAGGTTCATCAGAGATCAAATGCATGTGTGAAGGTTAAGAAATCATAACTACAGTCAGTAGTGGAGAACATTGAGAAGCATCCATACTACTAGAAATCCGACCCTGCAGCTGGGACTGTAAGGATTCTAGCTTCTGGTGTTCCATGGCCAGATTCTGAACTATCTAGGTCAGATTCACCACCTGAAATATCTAAAGATTGAAAGACAAAAAGGCGCCGTAGGGTCTTATCGCTATTTGGAATTCTGGTAATAATTGTTAGTGCTCACCTGAGCCGATTGTGTGACCCACAACCAGTATATACGTTTAGTACAGCTGCCTCTAGATCAGCACTCCACATGCACAGTGGTGGAAAAACATGAATCCAAAAGGACGGTGCTTCTATGATCCACGCTATGCTGTAAACGGACAAGGACCACAAAGAATCTGGAGACAATGGTGTTTTATTTCCTATGCGTTTCAGAGCAATCATTGCTCCTTCTTCAGGGATACAACCATCCAGGAGTAATCCTAGCTATTCTAGGAGGCTTAGGCTGTTGGATCACTTGAGCTTCTCAGTTCAGGTCAATCCTGTGCTATGTGGATCAGGAGTCTACTCTGTCCTCATGATTAGTATGGTGGCTCTGGGTTAATGTGCCACAGTAACACCACAAAGGGTTAACTCCCCACACAACCCACAACACTACACTAGTGCCTCCAGGCCAGAAGGGAGAGCTAAAGCTGCTTCCCTAAATATGTGGCAGTGACAGTTAGTCAGTTGGAGTTAGTGCAGTTCCTGGGAGGACTGAGGAAGAAATACTGGTGGTGTAAAGGGGCTGCCTTAGGCCTCTCCACAACCTGCTACCCACTTCCAGGCCTAGCCAGGGTCTGAGGGAAGAAGTAAAAGAAACATGAGAACACATCTGGGAGACTAAGTTTCCTCATAACTTGCCCCGGAGGAGCGCAAAGACCGGATACCGGATCCGAAACTGTGACTGACACACGCAGCACAGTAAACACCGGACTAGTGTAGGTTATATATCAACACTGTACCTCAGCAAAGCAACATGGTGGGGTCAAAAATACAGAGGAAAGACTCAAGTTGCCTAGCAAAGGGGGTACCTGTGAGGAGAGACAGGCCAGCAGCCTAGCTGAAGCGGCAGCAGGGCCACACACAGCACAGGAGAGGGAAGCTGAGGACCCGGACAGGGTGGGAGCAACCCGGCCCCAGTACAGACTCTGTGGACAGTACTCTGCTAACAACATCATCTGCAGTAAAGACTTAGAAAACTTCAAAACCATCAGTTTGTGTGATCCTTGTGCTCAAATCCTGAGTTCCCTCACAAGCAGCTATCATCTCTACTACTACCCCTATCCTGTAATATCCATAGCACTATCTATAGACAGTTACTATCTCTGCCCAGGGGAACCAAGCTCTACCTGCGAAGAGCCATTACATCCCCAGCTGCCAAACATCATCCCCGGAGGTTCTGCAGCAGCGGTGGTCACCCAGACCACAACCTGTGGGTGGCGTTACGACAAACTCCCCTGTAAATATTACCTAATTTACTTGCGGAATCCGGGGCATGGTCCGGACCAAGACCTCCATGATATCTCCAGCAGTACCCCGGTCCGGTACCAAGTACCCCATCCTAGTGGGCTCCACACTTATGCATAGCAAGAATGGAGCAGACTAGGCAGCATGGTGAGACAGCCTTTAAACTGGGTGCAGTGGCTCGCACCTGTGATCCTAGCTATTGTAGGAGGCTTAGGCTGTTGGATCACTTGAGCTTCTCAGTTCAGGTCCATCCTGTGCTATGTGGATCAGGAGTCTACTCTGTCCTCATGATTAGTATGGTGACTCTGAGCCAGCTGCTTATGGACACTGAATTGATTAATGTTTTACCCTGGTCACAAAACAAAACCCAAAATACCAGAGCTCAAACTTGCAAAACACTTAGAATTGGCATATTTTTATATAAACTAAAAAATATCACATAGATCCTTCTACAAGGTCTTTTGGTGGACTTCTGCTTGCTATTATCTACAATAGACTTTTTGATAGACTCATTATCATCACAGAAAGGATTGCAATGACTGATAAAACATCTATATGCAGTTGGTAACACAGGATCCAACATTCACAATAAGTGATAATACATCTCCCCCCACCCCACCCTTTACAATGGCCCTTGGTCTTATGGGCCTGTGCCCAAGTAATGCCTCTGTACAATCAAGGTGGCTGCTGGTAATGTCTATGTGTCCAGCAGGAATTTGAAGGCTGAAATTAAGCCTTGTAGCCAACATAAAAAAAGCAAGTTTTTTTTTAATATGGAAAAAAAACTATATTAATGTATATATTTTTTAATACATATAACAAACCTTATTTAAAGAATAGGCCATATTCGGCTGACACATTCCCTTTATTATGGTATTTTGTTCAGTTTGGACTAAAAGTGTGTTCTCAAAGCTACAGATCTATTTATACAATTGCAATTTGACTTTGAACAAAAAAAAAATCCAATGCTTTCAGTAAAATAGTTTTACCAAAGAAAATTTCATTTTTGGACTAAGTGATTCTATTAACCTGAGAAATTAGGCTGGAAATTGTTTATTTTTTTGAGTAATTGACTTAATTCTGTAATGAAAAATGTTCTGTATACAGAGAATTAATATAGATAATATCTTTTAAGACAAGTTCAATTTAAGTTACATTCCAACGACTTAGTCAAAATGTAAAATGAAATGTTTCTTTCCTAAATATAACAAACTTGTATGTAAGTCTGGATCCAGGGATGGTGTATCACAGTCCGTGCTGCTTTGAAATGATCACTCAAAGAGTCTTAGATGAAAGACCGCCCTGATGACGATGCTGGGAGAAGCATTGAAACGCGTAGGCTAAATAAAGAAGGGGGGTCTTTCATCTAAGACTCTTTGAGT